>PVHX01007124.1:0-94057 GCA_004024805.1 Geosciurus inauris | reverse complement strand
AGGGGGCATGGGGACAGTAAAGGTGGTGGAATATGATGGTCATCATAGCCCTAACTTTTATGTATGACTGCATATATGTTGTGATTCTATACAACTTACAGCTAGAGAATTGATATGTTATCCTCTATGTACAATGAATCAAATTGCATTCTGTTATCATGTAAGCCTAAATAGAACAAATAAATAAATTAAATATAAAAAAGTAAAAAAAAATAGACATTGTGTCCATCTACAATTAAAAAAATATTAAAAAAAATAAATGAGATGCTATTTGCCAAGGACATGAGACTAGATGTAACTGAAAATTGGTCCAACTAGTTTAGGGTCTTATTTTTAACTGAAGAGCCTTTTTAACATTATTTGCTCATATTTTTACAAAGAAGATAACAAAAAAAATTCGTTGAAAGGAACTGAACACATACTGAGAAATAAAGTATATATAGTTTTAGTAAACAAAGTCTGAAGACAAAATTACTATAAATTTAGTTATAGTTGTAATTGGTTTTTATTAACAATTCCAAGAGCTCCCATTGGGAATGGCAGACCCATGGGTTTTGTAAGGTGGGAAGAAGGAAATAGGATAATAGGAAAAAAAAAAGAACTGATTGATAACATCAGGTTATGTTGGATTACTTTTTCCTAAGAGTTAAAGCAGAGGGGACTTCCTATTATACTGACTCAGGTAGAAATGGAATGTCCTATTTTCAGGAAAAACTAATCTTTTTATGAATCTCCCTGTTTTCTGCTTCCTTAAAGCTTTACCTTGATTATTACCTTTAGCATGAATGACCATCTGGGCTTGGTCTGGTTTGTTGAAGTCTCATGAAAAACCTCAGTACACAACAATGGTCACTCATTATTTTTTTTAATAACAATGTAAATATAATTGGACAGAGTTCCATTTTTTCTTAAAAAAAATATTGTTGAAGCAGGGTGTGGTGACTCATGCTTGTAATCCCAGCACTTTGGGAGGCTGAGACAGGAGAATCGTGAGTTCAAAGCCAGCCTCAGCAATGGTGAGGTGCTAAGCAACTCAGTGAGACCCTGTCTCTACATAAAACACAAAATAGGGCTGGGGATGTGGCTTAGTACCCCTAAATTCAATACTTGGTACCAAATATGTGTGTGTGTGTATATATATGAAAACAATTTATTAAATGGCCAAAGGAAATGTGTGTTTAGATATTTTTCTGTCTAGATGTTGTTATATAGTTGAATTTCTGTCAATTGATATTGATGATCTTTTCTGTATTTAATTTGGCACTTTTCTGTATGATAATCTCCATTGAAGTGCTCCTTTCCATCGATAGTAAATTCTATATGTGAAAAAAATCCACAATTAATAATTTTTATAAATGATTAAAATCAACATTTAAAATTTAAAAATTTCATCTCTTTAGTTTTATCAGATATGAATCCATTTGTTCATATCGACAGGGTAGAAGTTTCTTCAGTATTAGAATATAGAGACATTTTTCTAATGCATAATTTTTAAGAACACTGATGTTAATTATACTATTGTATTTGAGAATGGCTTCTTTGACTCATTTTGCTCTGTACTCCCAAAAAGAAGTTTACAGATAAACTGCGTTTTTTAATGGAACAAGAATCCTATTCAATTTGAAACCTACTTGGAATTTTCTCCATTATGGAAAAGTGTGTAACTTAATAAAAAGTTCTGTCTTTCATTAGTTGTGTCCACTTTAACAAGAGCCAGAAGTCATTTATCTTTAGGCAGAAGCACATCAATGTATCATTTCTGTGAAATACAAATACCCTGATGGAAAATTTCAAAAATCATAGTACCTGAAATTTAACTAAATAATAATTATTAAATAGCCTGTAAAATAATTGATAATATTCTAAATAACAATGAGCTTGATAATATCTGTATTTATTTCCATTTCATCTTAATAAAGATTTAAAAATTGGTTAACTACTACAAATTAAACAACTACATTGTTCACTTCCAATTTTCAGTTATTTTACATTGTATTGAGTAGGATACTAAATATATTTGGAATAAAATAATAATATAATGGAAGAGTTAGTAAGCATTATTTATTTCATAATTCACTTACTAATAAGAACTTGACATATGGTTAATCTTCAAAAAGTACAAATATGAAGCTTCATATAAATATTTTTTATACATATATCATATGGGTCAGATGTGTTTTAATATTGTGCACTAATTTTAAGATGATACAAATATGCTTTTCGTGTGTGTGTGTGGTGTTGTGGATTGAGCCAGGGCCTTGTGCATGCAAAGCGAGCACTCTACCAACTGAGCTATATACCCAGTCCCCAAATATTGCTTTTTAATATTTAAATATTTTGTATACTGAATTTATCATGAATAAGTTAAAATTAACTCCCAGGTAACCTAGAACACTACCCCACCAACTGCTCTATCTAGCACTGTCTTCCAAAGTGAATATTCAAGATACTCACAGCAAATATGCATCATGCGGGGACATCAGGAGCTAAAGAGAGTTAACTCAAATTTCTGTCTTGAATAGAAAAGTATTTAATTGTCAGTCTTCAAAGCCATTTATAGTAAAATGTTCAAAGCCATCAGATCACCAGTTAGCAGTGTTACTGAGTAATACAGGACATTATGGATTAAGTATACTTAGATTTTTATACATTAAAATTATACATAATAGCAGGATTAATTTTGCCATATTTGTACATGTACATAATTTGATCAACCTCATTCCTCAGTACTTTCTCTTTCCCACTCTTCCTCCTTCTCTTGATGAACTAGCTCTAGTCTATTGCATACTTTATTATTATTATTTTAATTATTATATTATATATACATACATATGCATATATATGATTTATTATAATATATTTGTACATAGACATAGCATTATTTGGTGGATTTAATTCCCTTGTACTTTCCTACATCCTCCTCTCCTCCTGTGCTATCAATTCACTTCCTTAACTATATTGGTTTTCATGAGATCCTCTTTAATTCCTTTTCTCCCTTCTTTATCTCTAGTGTCCACATATGAAAGACAACTTTTGACCCTTGACTCTCTGAGACTGGCTTATTTCACTTGGCATGATATTTTCCAGGTGGTTTTTTTATGACCACTAAAATTTCATTGGGTACATATGCCATGTTTTCTTTATTCATTCGTTGATGGAAACTTAGGTTGGTTCCATAACTTGACTACTGAGAATTGCACTGCTATAAACATGGGTATGCATGCATCACTATAATATGCTGATTTTAGTTCTTTTGAATAAATAAAAGGAGTGTGATGGCTGTATCATATGGTGGTTCCACTCCTGGTCTTTTGAGGAATATCAATACTACTTCAAAAAGTGGTTGTACTAATTTGCTGTCCTATCAACAACATATAAGTGTACCTTTTCTCAATATACATGGCAACAATTATTATTATTTGTAGTATTGATGATTGCCATTCTAACTCAAGTGAGATGAAATCTCAATTTTGATTTGTATATCTCTGATTGCTAAGAAAGTTGAACATTATTTTCATACTTTGAGTGGATTTTTGTGTAGTGTGAGACTTAGGGATATAATTTTATTCTTCACACATACATATCCAATTTTCCCACCACTATTTCCTAAAAGGGATCTTTTCTCAAACCTATGGTTTTGACACCATTGTCAAGAAACAGATGACTATCTCTATGTGGATTTGTCTTTGTGTCTTATACTCTATCCCATTGAGCTTAATGTCTGTTTTTATAGACATACTTAAAATTTATACTGGAAACAGAGGTTAAGCTACTACCCTGTTGTGAAATATATAGAGCAGTCTAAATGTTCTTCCATAGAGGTTTTGCAATTTATTAAATAAACCTAAAAATTATATATTTTCAATTTTGACAAGATCTTTTCATTTTTCTTTAAACTCTTGCAATGAGCTCATAAAAATAAAAATGCACACTTGATATTGAAAGGGACTACAAATTATGTCTCTAGAAATTTGATGACAATTTTAATACCTTACACAATGTTTGTTGACATTTACAATTCACTGTGGAATACCCCTTGATATCACTGACCATTTTATCTCAAAGATGTTTATTAGATAAAACTAAGTCTACTTCAAATTTTAAGAATTTATATCATGAAAGTACATTTAGACATTTTGTGTAAATGTGACTTCTTAGATAAAATTAAAACTTTAAGTTTTTTATGCATGCACAAAGTGATAGTTAATGTATCTTCTCCATCTGGATAAAAATTTCACAATAAAATACATGAGATCAGTGTTTTTACCTATGTAATTAGAAGTTTTAAGGAAAAACAGTTGTTTAGTCAAAAAATGATCTCTTTTTATTTTACTAAATCAAAGCAAAAATTTTGGAATTTTGCTGAAAAAGTAGAACATTGACATTATTCTAAATTCTATTATAATATCCATTTACATTTTCAACATTGAACATAAAAGTATTTGCTTCTACATTGACTATAACACAAGAAATTGTAGTGAGGAAGAACATTTTGACAAAGTATATATTATTTACATATACACACATATATTCACTAAACTAAGAAACTTCTGAAGCCCAGCATGGTGGTGCATGCTGTCATCCCAGCGGCTCTGGAGGCTGAGGCAGGAAGATCACTAGTTTAAAGCCAGCCTCAGCAAAAACAAGGTGCTAAGCAACTCAGTGAGAGCCTGTCTCTAAATAAAAAATACAAAATAAGGCTGAAAATGTGGCTCAATGGTCGAGTGCCCCTCAATTCAATCTCTGGTACTAAAAGGAAGGAAGGAAGGAAGGAAGGAAGGAAGGAAGGAAGGAAGGAAGGAAGGAAGGAAGGAAGAAAGGAAAGCAAAAAGAAACTTCTGAAGTAGAAATGATATGGGAATTGGAAAAAGCACAAAACTCATCCTTGTGTTCAAATTCTGATATTCTATTTATCTAAATAACTAAAATTTAAGATATTTATACAAATTCATATAGAACATAAGTTTACACATATGATAAATTAACCACAAAAAATGAGTGTAGTTAATAAAATAAAATACATAAATTGTCAAAATGTTCTTCCTCACTACAATTTCTTATGTTATAGTCAATGTAGAAGCAAATGCTTTTATGTTCAATGTTGAAAATTTAAATGGATATTATAATAGAATTTAGAATAATGTCAATGTTCTATTTTTTCAGTGTGTTTTGAGTGATAAAAATTACACTTTGACATGACATACATATTTTACTCATTGTCTTCAAAGTTTAATTTTAAAAAGACATGAATATTTGAAAATTAGACTTTAATAATACAGAATATCTTTGCAAATAAGCCTTCCAAATTCTTTTGCACCTTATTCAAAATCAGTTAGAAAACTTTAGTACTCAGTGAATAGAATGCCAACAAATTTAATGCTTTTACCAAATTGCTTTTATCAAAAATAAAGCTTACGAATAAGATCTAAACACAAAGTAATACATTAAATTGTATGATTGTAAAATTTATTCTTCAAATGTACTGATCTGTGAGAAAAATATCTTGATGAATTACTTTATATTCTTTACTGAAATAAAATAAAATTGAAAATGCCTGTTAATTTTGAGGCATCTAAATACAGGGAAATATTTGAATTTTTATTAATGAAGACAAGTTGTGAGTTTTCCCATATAAAACCCATCAGCATCTCACTCCCTCAGTTATTCAGGGCATCCCTAGGTTATTAAAGCTGGCCTCAAATTTCAGAGAGCAGAGGATGCAAAGAAACCTAAATGAATGAACACAAAAAAAGTGCTTAGAACACCAGAGAAGAGAAGAGACTATCATAGAAGAGTTTCTTTCATCCCTCTTAGAACTACAGGAGGAAAAGGAATATAATATAGAGTAAGAAGCTCATAGACTAATTCTAATAAACTTTTAACAGCCTGTTATGATTTTGCACAAGATGTGGCCTGGCACAGAGCAGTTCTACAGTACATGCCACTCTTTCTCATGGATCTTCGCTAAGTGGTCAGGAATACTACCGAGGTTCAAAGAGATGGACAGAAAGGTCAGACTAATTACCCCTGCACTGCAGTCTGTGGCAACTCCCTCAAAATACAAAGCAGCAACAGCACTAAGAAGTGGTGATGGATTTTGAGCCAAGATGTCTTAACAGGAGCTACATTTGTCACTTTGCCTGAAGCAATCACAAAACATAATAAAATATGTATAAAAATTTCAAGATAGTTAACATTGGGTAATGAAGAAAAATGATACTTAACAGATGTCAAGTAAAAAAGGTGAGCTATACAATTTTTCCTATTTCAGAGGCTTAAGAAAATTTCAAGGACATGGCACAGGAAGATCACTGGATTCCCTGAATTGAGGCAATAAATCTAAGAATCAAGAGACAACAGTCCCTAAAGTCCATAAGACAGAGCGGCACCATAAATGAGAAAGCAACACAGTGAGAGAGCCTCTGAGATGTACTGATACTTATTTTCAGATATTTAACTGAGCCAGGCATTGTGATATATGCCTTCAATCCAGCCACTCAGGAAGCCTGGGTGGGAGGATCACAAATTTGAGGCCAGCTTTACTAACTTAGGGAGGCCCTAAGCGACTCCGTGAGTAAGATGCTGTCTCAAAACAAAAATAAGAAGAACTGGGGATGTGCTTCAGTGGTCAAGTGCCTCTGGGTTCAATCTTTGGTACAAAAAAAAAAAAAAAGAAAAGAAAAAAGAAGTATTTAGCTGAGTACTAATAAGTATAGGCTTTTGATTAAACTACCTGTTATATGGATCTTAAATATATCCTAAAGGTCTACATGCTAAAGACTTGGTTACCAGGCATTGACACTAGTGGGACTTGGTGGAACTTTTAGAATGTGGGGCCTAGTTGAAGAAGTTGTCATTGAAGTCATGCTTTTGAAGGTGATGCTGCGTCCCTGGCCTCCTGTTTTTCTGCTTCCTTGCTGCCATGTGAGAGCAGTTTTGCTCCACCACATGTTACCCACCAGGACATTTTGCTTCTGAAACTATGAGTCAAAATGAACATTTCTACTCTAATTTGACTTATCTTAGGTACTCGTCACAATGATGCAAAGCTGACTAACCCAGAAAATTGGTACCAAGAAGTGCTGTTATTGTTGTGTATATAACTGATGATGTGGTTCAAAAACCATTAAAATTGGTTTTCAGGAGGAATTTGGAAAAGTTGGGAGAAGGCAGTTAGAGAAAGTCTAGAATGGTATAAACAAAGCTTGATGGTAGTTTCTGGTGAGGGTACAGAAGATAGGAATTCTGATAGACAAGTGAAGAGTAAAGCCTGTGTTTATGAGGCTTATTTTAGTAAGAAATGAAGCTCTACTGGCAAATAGATTAAAGGCCATTAGTATTACATTATAGCAAGCAAATTGTCTTTTAGTTTTGTCCATGCCATGAGACTTTGCACAAGGCTCAGTTCAAAGGTTATGGACTAGTTTATTTGATGGAAAAAATTCCAAGGAGCAACATGGTAGGAAACTGTCATAGGTGTTATTGGCTACTTTCAGTCAGATTAACAGTGAGAATTGTACCTGTTTGGGAGAACAAAAAGCAGGGCGGATCAATTTGAAAAATGCAGTTTGTCCCCAAAAGAGCAAGTTTAAAGTTTCTGCCAAGCAAAATGAGATTAATAAATAGATTACCGACATTATAAAAGAAGCCAAATATTTTTCACTGGGACAATAGGAAATATGCCCTGAGGTTATCTCAGGGTTCTATAAGATCTCACCCATTGCAGGCTCCAAGACTTTTGAGAAGATAGCTCCTGGGCAGAGGAAAACTTGGAACTTCAGGCAATGTTTGACAGGGTCAGAATCCCTGAAAAAAGCCTTTGTGAAAGGGTGACACATGAGTTTGTGAGAGTGAATTCTAAGCTGTAAAGGAGACACCAGGATGTTAGGGATGCTAGGAATATGGCATGCTTATTGAGTGAAGCTACAGGCAGCATGCAGAGCCAGCCCAAGAGAGATGCTATATGTGTTATAGCCAGCAAGGTCATTGGAGTGAGGCTCCCCCTGCCATTTGGAACTCATATGTCACTATCATGTGCCCCAGATGTCAGACAAGGATGTATAGGATTTAGTATTTTTTTCTGCTGCATTTCAGTATTGCTTTGTTCTTATTTCTCCTTGCTATTTTCCAGTTCCACCATTGTTATTGTTTAGATATGATATGTCCTCCAAATCCTCATGTGTGTGACAATGCAAAAAAAAAAAAAAGCTTAGAGGTGTATTGATTGGATTACATGAGAGTTTTGCCTTAATCAGTATAGACATTAATCCCCCGGGAGGGATTAACTGGGTGGTAACTATAGACAGGTAGAGTGTTGGCTGAAAGAGGTGGATCCCTAGAGGCTTGTCATTGGGGTATATATCTTACTGTTCTTGAGCAGAGCTCCTTCTGATTCCTGATAGAAGTGTCTTGAGCCACTTTCCTCCACCACCTTCTTCTGCCGTGATGTTCTGCCTCACTTCAGGCCCACAGCAAGAGAACCAACAATCTATGAACTGAGACCTCTGAAAGCATGAGCACCAAATAAACTTTTCTTCCTCTAAAATTGTAATGTACGGTGTGTTGGTCGCAGCAATGAAAAAGCTGACTAAAACAACAAGATATTGTGCCTCACCACAAACCCAAAGCAACAGGACAAAGTAACCATGGAATGAAACCTCTGAAATAGTAAGCCCGTTTCTTTACTCCCTTTTAGTAAATTTGTCTCAGGCATTTGTCACAATGAAGAAAACTCACTAACAAAATACTCACGGATAAAGAAGGACCACCCAATAGGATTAGTATCAAAAGTGCTTTTAGCTCACTCAGGACAGTAACTTTATACACCAGCCAGCTTTTTAAAGAATTTCATTAATTATGGAGCCCTGAGTACAGTACCAGAATGGCCTCATACCTGTTTGAGGGAAGTAATCAACCAACGCACTGAGCATTTTTCCATTTCCATTTAAGAAATCATAAAAGCCCTGAAAACATCAAACTCTCTTCTAGTAACTTAAATCCATCCTGGAACAAGTCTCAAAAATATTAATAGAAATACAAAAATATCCAACACTCAATAAAGGTAAAATTTCCAATATCTATCATACAATCAAAAATTAAAGGCATACAATGAAATAGAAAACATATCCCCCAAAATAAGAACAAAAGTTAATTAAAGTCAATGTAGGACTGACACAAATGTGAGAATTAGTAGAAAAAAGACATTAAAGCTATTATTATAACTGTATTCCATATGTTGAAAATTTTAAATGCAGAGATAGAAGATCTGAAAGTTACAACACAAATTGAATATTTCAAGATAGAATTTGTACTTTATGAGATGAAAAAGACTGATGAGATGAGAGGAAGATTAGATGTTGCAGAGGAAAAAGTATAATTATTGAATGTGAACACACAGTAATATAATCTATTGAAATGGAAACACATAGAGAAAAGATAATTTGAAAAGTAATAAACAGGGCACAAGGGATATGAAGAATGAGTTCAAGTGTTCTAATGTTGATGTAACTGGGGAACTTAACAATTTTCAGAAGAAAGCAAAGTAGACCGAAAAAAAATTTTAAATAAACAATGAACAAAAGTTTTCCAAATATGATATAATGCATAAACACACACATTAAAGAAGTTTAATGAACCCCAAAACTACAAAAAATAGAGTATAATCAAAACACTCAATATCAATAAGGAGAAAATCTTAGATACAATCGCTAAAAACTGAGAAACCAAAAGTCAAATAATAATATTTTTAATCTAAGACTCAGATAAACTGCATGTAATTCCCACATTCTGGCAGTCTGATACTCTTTTCTTTAGTTTCTACTGTTTTAATGCAAATTCACAATATATCATGAAAACTGAAAGACCCCCAAAAAAGCAAGAACATAGCCAAGGAAAGAAACTATCTGTAGTAGTTGACACAGACATGACCCTAATGCTGAATTCTTCTACAGGAACTCTGAAATAACTATGTTAAGTATGATGAAGTTTACAACATGACATAAGGAAAAGAACTCCACATGTGGGACAGGATACATTGTGGAAAGAAGGCAAAAAATTTATGCTATGTTTTTATTGGTTCTTTAAAACTCAGCTCCATATGCTAGCAATTGCTCCCATGTAGTACTTCCTACATCAGTTTGCTTACCTGTATCTCCAAGTAGTCTACAAATTCCTGAAGACAAGAGCATCTTATTCACTGCTATATCTTCAGGGTCAATATAGTATCCCGTACAGAGTAGGTGCTCAATAGACATTTTTGAATAAATAATGAGTAACAATGAAAAAGTTAATGGTGACTGCATTGGAACCAAAATATAGAAAGGAAAGAGAAAATCCACTGAAAAAAATTAAACAATCTTTTCAGAATACCAAGAGTACTATGATCTATTCTTAAAATTGTACTAGGGAATTACCAAAATACTACAAAGACAGTCAATTAAATTATGTTTATAAAATATATAGACTGTGAATCAAAATACTGAATTATTTTGCATAATTCTATTTGTGGAACAATTTGACCTCAACTGTGAACATTTGTGTAAAATAATTTTTAAGTAAAAATTCCCAATTAATTCACAATTTAATAATTCATCATTCTTTGTCTGAAGTAAGAATCTGATTGAATGCTCATATATGTTAACTCAACTGCAGTCACTTTAATAGTACCACAATCTGAGGAAAGCAACACGCACACATCTGGATAGAAGTTGAACGCTCTTCAAGGAAACTAGTACACTAGACCTCATAATGAGGCAAAAGCTAGGGAATTCCTAGACTTATCAGCAGTGAACCCGTGAAGCCTGTGGAAGACAATGAAAATGGAGAAAGTAGCCCTTTATATTGTCAGTAAGTTTTTTACCAGCTTTACCTTGCATATAAGCCCCACATCAGAATCTTTCAAATTATGTTTCCATTAAAAATACAGTGGAGCCAGACTCTCTGGAGGGTGAGGCAGAGGATCACAAGTCCAAAGCCAGCCTCAGCAATTTAGTGAGGTCCTAAGAAACTTGGTGAGAACCTGTCTCAAAATAAAAGGTAAAAAGGGAACCTAGGTTGGTTCCATAGTAATAAGTTATACTCCATGTATGTATAATATGTCAAAATACACTCTCCTGTCATATGTCTGTGTATAAAGAACAAATAAAAAATATAAAAATAAAAGATAAAAAGTGTTGAGGTTGTGAATCAGAGGTTAAGCTCCCTTGGGTTCAATGTCCAGTGCCAAAAACAAAGGAATTTGCACATCTGGGAGTCTGAGGGCAGAAGAGGCAAGAGGGAGAACAAATTAATGAAAGAAAAATTGTTTCCTTTCACATGGGCTTTTCATGCTAGTAGGTAGATTTCCTCTGAACTCTGTTTTGTGGAAGTCTGCAGTGATGATTATTATTTCCTTGCTGGTAATGCCTGACTTAATAGGAACTCGGTAAAAAAAAAAAAAAAAAAAAAAGAGGAGAAAAGTGAAAGTAATAAAGATTAAGAAAAGTGGAACATCCAGACAAAATCCCAAAGGAGCCCATGAGTAGGAAATAAAATAGACAATAGGACAGAGGGTGCTGTTTTAGTGGTCAAGTTGGCCATTAATTTGGTCTCCTCATTATATTTTATACCTTATCTCTGATCTAACAAAAAGGCAAGCTATATGTTATTTAATTCAATTTTACAGCTAAATAATATCATATTTTACTTATAGCTAAATATAATATTTATGGCATAGGCATATTCTGAGGAGTTTTACCATTCCTTATACATTCCTTTTAAAAGTAGAATATTATTTACTAATTCAAATTTTATGTTTGGGCTTAGGATTCAGAATTGATTATTGTATCTGATTCTCATAATTCTGGAATATCTTTTTGTCATATATCCCCAGAAGACATATCTGTTATTGATAGACTGTATTAATTTACTAGTACTACAAATGTTATTTGTTTAAGAATTAGAATACACATTGGTGGAAAGGGATGGGTGGTAAGGATTTTATCTTTTAAAAAAGCAAATGTTTTCTGGCATTTTTTTTGAAGAAAAAGAATTTTCATATGCCCTTTTGAATATTTTATCTCTTTATGTATGAAAATAAATGATATGGACTCATAAAATATGATTTAAAATTACACAAAAATCAAGAAAATATTAGTTTATAAATTTTAATAACTCCAAGCACAATCTCTTTTATATTATAGGAATAAATAATATAAATATGAATTTCATTTGATCTTCTTGAGAAAAATAAATTCACCTCAAGACAGACTCAGTCTTAATAGTTATTTTTTCTGATAGCTATGAGTTATAATTTTTTTCAAAAATCAATAGGTCTGGTCTCATTTGTAGGAAATAAATTCAGTTACCTTTAAAAACAATTTTACATTGCTTTTTGTGAGCCTAATATAACTTTTAGAAAACATTTGAACAAGTAATGTTCATACTTTATGACATTTTTTTATCCATTTCTATGAATTCTATTGAAGAATCATTAGGGCATCATGCCAGTAAATTAATCCTGGAGCAGGCACATTTGTAATTGTCCAAAAAAGAAGCCTGGTACTCATGGACAATTAATTTAAATCTGAGAGAAAGAGAAAGAAAGACAGACAGACATGGAGAGAAAAAGGAGAGAAGAGAAAAGAGGGAAAGGGACAGATAATAGAATAAAGCATGTACAAAATTCTTTTCACCTTCTGTCAGATCACAGGGTGTCCTGCATTTTGACACATGATATTCATCCATATATGAGTCATTCTTGTTCTATTAGTTTGTACTTTTTTTAATGGATCAAACAGATATTCTCACATTTATATTTCATAAAGACTTTGGAAATTAAACACATCTAAGTAGAAATTTTTATATTTCAAGTAAAATTTTTTTTAATATGAATTGTTAATAATGAGAAAGTATATTTTTTTTATATCTATGTCATTGGAGAGTTTTTCCTTTTTATGTTTTTTAGTTTCCACCACTCATGTTTGAATGTCTTTAAACATCTTTTTCAAATCCCCTTCTATCGTACAACCATTCTCTGTGGCAGTCTCTTGTCTGCAAAGGTCATTTACTATCAAGTTTACTCTATATGCCTAATTTTATATTGTGCAATAAATCTTCCACAGCCCCTACATGTGACAAGTCTGGAGGTTCAATCAGAGGTTGGATGTATCAATGTTTAATGCATTTCTCAATAAAAAATTAGCACATGTCTTCAACTAAAATAAATGTTCTTGTTTTATGTGCTCTGTTTTACAAGACTATTAAAATGGTTTTTTATTATAGTTTTAGTATTCAGATAGGGACAGTATCAAATTGAACTGTTAGGTTAACAAAGTAAAATAAACCATGAAACATAACTACATAAAATCTGAAAAATCTAGAAAACACAGGTATTCAAGCAAATGGAGACAAATGACCTTAAACAAAATATATTTTATCTCTATAAATAATAAAGTATTTCATATTTGAGACAACATTGGCTTGTGTGTTAAGAATTGAAAAAATTGAACTTGTATTATTTTTCCTTCAACGATGAAAATGATTCAAAATTTTTAACCAGAATAACAAAAATTATATGAACAATGACGGTAGCAAAATCATTTAATTATTTTCCAAATTATCAGTAACTGAAAACTTTTTCCAGGATATAAGTTATACTTAATAATTTAATATTTTTCCCATTTTAATTGTGGTTTAGTTCATAAGTTAAGCTATATGAAATAAACCTTTTAAAATATTCTAATAACTACACTAAAATTAGTTTATTCTCATTGATGTACATGTACATATATATGCATATATAGCACCTAAAATTAAAATTAAATTTTTAAGATATATTTATTGTTTTCAAAGTAAAACACTTTGCAGCATAAAACCATATTAATTCTTCCATAAATTATTTCAATATGGAGATTTTTAGAAGCCAAAACCATGTTACAGATCTGAAATAGAAATCAACACAGCAACATATGCACATTAAAATTGATGTAATTTAAAGATTCTCCATGGTTATTTGGAGGGAAAATATAAACCAATCTGCTGATAAAATCAGGGGGTTCTTATATTCAGTCATTTAAACCAATGCAATTTCTAATGGTTTTACTTGTGCTGTGGTGAATTTACTATAAATCCCACCAGTGTGACAGATTCAATCAGTCCATTCGTTGGAATGACAGGTCATATTTGCAGCAGAGTGATCCAGCACCAAATATTTCAAAATCACTAAAGATATTAAAAATGACAAAGAATGCAAAGAGCAAGAAAATAACAGTCAGTACAACACAATTTCAGAAATAAAAAGCCACTATGTAACTGCAAAATTACCTGTAACTTGCTGCCAAAAACAAATTGCTATCAAATTTTACATTAAGAATATTTTGCACTTTAATTAGCTTCTGCTAAGTTTGACAATATTCCCTTTGGTACAACTTTTCTGTATTATAATTTTCATTGAGAAGCAGTGAAGCATGCTAGAAAAAACAACACTAGGTATTTAGAAGCTCTGGGTCCTAGACCCTGCTCTGTGACCTTGAGCAAATATCTTAACTCCTGGGATCCCTGATTCCCTCATTTGGAACATGGAAAACAGTGCACAATCCCTTTCTCTCACAGTTGGAGGACTTGAAAACAAATTTTAAGAAGTCATTATATGATATGGGTTATAAAAACTCTAAAGTAATAGATACTTTTATGATGCTATTATTACTTTCACAAATGGTGTGACTCTATCTGGTTTGCAACCAGAAAAATGAAAAAATTGAGTTCTATATATGTACTATGACTTGAAACACATTTAAATAAAATAATTAAATTTAAAAAAATAAAATAAAATAAATGGAATTATAATACATAAAAAAAGAAATTTAACTCAAAATTTCTCTGATTAATCTTTAAAAATTCATTTATTACACCTTTGAAAATATTATCTTGTTTTTTTCCCTCACAGAAATTAGTGTTACTTTTATAGAGATACTTTTCTTGTTTATTTATTACCTGTCCCATTTTCATATTAATATATATAAGATTAAAGAAAGACAGAATCCTGCACTATCAGCTAATTTACTGAAGCTGAGTTATAACTTCTTTTTTAAAAGCACTATAATAACTAATCAAACTAAACTCTAAAACAAGGATACAGAAAATGAAATATAGTTTTAATTGAGATATAGAAAATAGTCAGTAGGCTTAATCTGAAGCCTGAAATATTCTCTTTGAAATATCTTGAAGTCTCATGGTATTGAATGTTGACAAATACCCTTTTCTCTGGAGGCCCCAAAGTCTTACTAATCCATATTCCTTGGCCAAGATAATTTAATGTAAGTTTTTTTTAGGGAGTTAATTCCTAAACATCTTCTGTCTATCTGTCTCTCTCTCTCTCATTTACTATCCATAACCTTGGGTAAATTATTTAATCCCTTTATTGTTTGGAGCTTCAACTCCTTCCTTTGTGCAAGGAAATAATAGTAGTATTCGATTAACAAAATTATGAAGATTAAATAAGACAACATCTGTAAAACAACTGAAATAGCGGCCTGCCTTATCATAAACACTTACTAAATGTTGTGCATGTGTATTATTGTTACAACTATGTTTGTCATTACTTCTATAACAAGTTCCTCTGTAAATGCACATTGTAAAACTTCCAAATCAAAATTTGTGGATTCATATAATGCTAAGTGAATGTACATGGTTCTTATAAATACATATACATATATATTTTTATATATCTTTTATATATATCATGCTAATGGATGCACATGGTTGATATATGTATACACACACAAGCACACACACATATTCCAAGTTCTGTTATTTAAAAAAATACTATGTAATGAATATTTTTAAACATGTTTTGACATAATTGTGGAATTGAGAGCTATTGATTAAAATTTGTTTCAAAAATGGCTTGCATTTAATCTAGGACATGTTGTTAGTTTAATTGTATTGTCATTTTAAGACATGGACATAAATCATTAATACCTAGGCCATTGATACAATTCTATACCCAATTACTTTCTAATTAGAAATCATAGTACTACATCTAATTACCATCTAAATTGACAATTTTAGAGTCTATTACTTTCTTATATAGTTTTAATCTTTAATAATATATTATGGAAGTTACACTTGGATATCTAACTGATTTATAATTGTGTTGAGCTTAATTTTAGAATTTATGACTAAAATATTTTCTTAGGTATTTAGAAATGAAATTTACCCTTATTCCAAATGTAGACTTGTAATTTTATTAAAGCATTTAAAATATATTTAATGCCTCTTCCTTTTTGTGTTATGCTTAGCAATTAAAACCTTGCATAAGCTGAAAATACTTCAATAAATTTTAGGAAATTAAATAATTGGTGATCTTGTACTCTGTATTTTAGCCAAATAGTACATTTCTTTTTCAATCATTAAAGATTTTCGAGAAAATCGGATAGCTGATCTGAGTCATTTTAAAAAGGTACAGACACACAATAGAAAATACAGACTAAAAGGAATATCACTGAAAAAAACAGCTCAGAAAACGAGAGGATGGAGGAGGTAACCAGTGAGATACTGGCCAGATCCAACAGAAGGGAGGTTGTTTTGACATTTTGTGAAGGGGAGAAGTTTCGATTTAATGAGAAATTCGATAAAATATTTCTATCTAGGCTCAAGTAAACAGACAAAAAGACAACCAAACCTCACATCAGTTTACTATCACTGATCAAGAAATCCTGTCAACTATTGTTTACCTTCTTTCCAAGCTAGTCTACCTAATAGGGTAAGAATCTGGCCAGGTTTGCTCTTAGAAACAAAAGTTTGTAAAATATCCAGAATGGTGCTGCTCAGAGAACTTAAGAGATTGTGTTCTTCTTCTTCTCAATTCATTCACAAAGGAACTTGGTCTTGAAAATTCCATCACACAATTGGCTAGATACAAGCTTGGGATTGGATCCTAGGTTTCTTTTTTCTTCTATAAGAGAGAGATCTTACCATAATTTCTATATCCTCTACATTTTTTTTTTTTGCATACAACTTATACTCTAGCATTTGACTTGTTTTTTGCTTTTTAGACCAAGTTCCTTAATTCACACTTTCCAAGATCATCTTTGGCTCCTTTTATATGCTTTATACTCATGGTATTTAGCAAAAATGACTTCAGAGATCATTTAATCCAATCACATCTTTACACTCAAAGGTAACTTATCCATGTGAAAATAGTGTCTTCTGAAATTTAAGTCAAATGTTAAGAGAAGGTCAAACACTTTGTAATGTCTCATTATTCCAAATATCAAGCTCTTGATAAAGTCCCATGGCACCAGTGAAGGAGAGCTGACCCTACCTTCTCTGGTTGTCACCTGGAAAGAGCTTTGGTTTCTCCTCTGCCTGGTACTGGCTCACATCTCTTGTTTCTCCTTGTACGATTGTGAATTGTAGCCGAATTGTGTTTGGACAATGATTCATATTGCGCCTATAATTTATTAGTTTAATATAAAATGAATTAATATACACATACAGAGATATATAGCACAGATGAAGAATAAGGAATATGTATTTCCTTGTATCTAACAATTCCAAGGTTTTAAGTCTGACTAGGCAGGCATTCAGCAAATGCCTTGTGAACTTATGATATGTCTAAATTTTGCTTTCCTCAAGACTCGTTTCACTTTCAGAAAAACTCTTTTCATATACCCTCACAACTCCAAATCCAGTTGAAAAGTAAATAAAACAAATTTATCTTTCTCATCAATTTCGGGAGAGCTCTGGATTTGCATCTCTGGCTCTGAGTGACCTGGTTTAATCATGAGCATCTGTCCTTCTCTGAATAAATCACCATGGTATAAAGAATTGGAGGCACTAAAAGGTTAATCCTGGGTCACAAATCCATCTTTGGGTACAAATGGAGACAGTTTTGCCACATGGAATAAGAACTGAAGAGAAACGTTCTCCAAGGAAAATTGAGAAAGTGTTATAAAACTCTCATGTAAAACTTGAAATGTGCACTATTCATATACATACATCATTATGTTACCCATACAGTACTTTACTTTTAAAACAGTTCTTAAATAAGACACTGTGATGGCTCCATTATATCCAAGCTAAATATAATCAGAAATCCAGGTTAGAATATATACCAGGCAATATTCTGGAAAATAATTACTTATATCTTTAAGTATTATTGTACAAACTGACAGGGGAGAATTTTAACTAGCAAAAGAGCTATTAGAAATAAATATTCATTATTGATATCTATGTACAAGACAGAGGATTAGGGATAGAAATTCAGTTTTCTTATTGGTGTATACATAAGCTGTAAGTTTTTCTCAAGTGTCAGAGCCTAACCACTTTGGTATAACTCAAGACCTAAAATTCCTGTGTCTCATATTTCTACATTTTTTGGCAATGTATAATTGACTGAACAAATAAAATATTGTTTCCTCTGTAAATGAGTCTTTCATATAAGATAATATTAGCAAGAAGAGGCTAATATCTTGATATTATTATCTAAATGAATAAAGCACTACTGAATATTATTTATGTATTCACAGGAGCTTTGTGTGTGTGTGATGGTCTGCAGTACTTTAGCAAAATGGTACTTTATTTTTTAGAATGACTAATAGAATTAATTGTCCAGGAAATAATTATTTCTTCCTCAATTGAAACTGAAAAAGATGATGACCAAATATATTAACTCAGCTACCTAATTGTGCTATCAAGAGCAATAATAGACCATATTATTATAATTTTATGCTCAAAATCCCGAGGAGTAAGTTTTCTCTTGTTTTCACCATAATATCAATTTACTTTCCAACTGATGGTATTTGATATTTATATATAGAAATCTATGACAATTGAAAAATCATGTCACCCTAACTCAATTGAAATATCAGAATATAAAACTGCTGGAAAATTGCGGGATTATCCTCCTTCAAATTTAGTGGAACTAGTTCTATTAATTTGAATGGGGAAATGTTATTATCATTAATTATTTGATAATATAAAGCACACCATCTATAAAGAGAATCTCTTGGTCTTTAAACTCTATTGTATTAAAAATGTTGAAATTAGTACTTATTATAACATCAAAATAGAAGAATGACGAAACACAGAAATTAGTAACAAACCTAGTACTTCACATTTTACCCTCTCCAAAGAAAAAAGACATAAATCTAATTATCATATACTATGCAATAAATGTCTGCTTTGTAGCCATAAACAAACAACAATATCTTGTATTTACATAATCATTTATTCATTCACTTATTGTTTCTACAAATAGTACCTGAAAAATAAAATAGGACACCAGGCAGGCCTAAGGATATCTATTCATTCACCCTTTTAACAAATATTTATTGATTGCTTTTATTATGTCATGTCTGTTTCCAGTAACTTAAAATGATCAATTCCCAAATGTTGAAGAAAAAGTAGTTTCCAATTTGCCTGATATTAAATGTAATCCTCAGAAATGTACTGATATTGGTTTGCACCATTTTCTTAATCCTGCTAGTCAAGGGAGCCCAAGACAGAGTCTGCAGACAGCTAGGAAAAGCCACGAGATAATTATTATTAACAAAAAAAAGAAAGAAAGAAGAAAACAAAAAACCCTCGGTGTAGTAAACAACCAAGTGAAAACTAGTCTGAAAAAGAATTGTCTTTTGCAGCAGTGTGTCTTTGTCAAGATTTAAGGACAAAAAAAGAATGTACTTCCAACTACTGCCTTGTCTTCTGTTTTATGTAGCTGATTTCATGTGTGAAAGTGTTTTGTCTCTTGCTCTTAAAAGTGATGTCAGAAAAATGGGGGGAGCAGATTAACAACCTCTGAAAATTTTGTCCTTCGTAAAAGAAATGCAAGAATGAAAAAAGTAGCACCATTACAATTTTTTAAACTCTCCAAATAAACTCAAAGCTTAAAATAAAATAGGGAATAATATATGGAGCCTTTGTTAAAGAAAAAAATGGCTAAATACTGGGCAATAAGTGTGAGATTTTAGTGTTTTAAGTTGTTAGATACTTACTACCCCTTTCTAAGTCCGTGGCAGGCTTTAAAACCAATTGCCTACAACCAAAGTGAAAACCAGCCCCCTGGCAACCACTGATAAGGAAGGATGGATTGGAAGCTTTTTTAAAGCTTTATTCCCAGAGAATTATCATTGTTATACCTGTCAGGTGGTTGCCTAGAAGATGCCAGTTCCAAGGCTATCTTTATTTGACCTGACTCAGAGCTCACATAACTTAAAAGGACTTTTCTCTAAGGGCATTTGCTGAAACTATTCCCACAATTATGTGGGTTTGCAGGTGACAGAAAACAATGGGGGTGGGAAATAGACTACTAAAAACCTGGAAAAGGAAAAGTCCACAGCAACTTTGGGAAACCTTATTTCTGAGAATCTCAAATGGAAAGGATGAGAAGGCCCTAAATTTTAATCTATGACTAACCTTGATCTTCTACACAAGCAGAAAGTAAAGACTGAGGCAGACTCATAAAGCAGTAAATCAATTATTTTAAATATGTTCAGAGACAAAAGGAGTCACTTTTAAATAACTACAATATGAGAATGATGTCAAAGAGAGAATATCAATAAAAAGTTAGAAGTTAACAAATACTATCAAATGGAAATTCTATCATTGAGAAGTAGTATAGAAGAAATTTAAAAATCATCAGGGGGTCTCAATAGCATATTTAAACAGAAGAAAGAACAGCTGAAATTGAAGATGGTTTAATTGAGATCATTCAATCTGAAGAACATAGGAAAAGAAGAATGAAGAAACTGAACCAATCCTCAGAAATTTATGAGATACCATCAGACATACCAACATGCATAATGGAAGTCACAGAGGAAGAAGAAATAGAGGAAAGGACAAAAAGAATATTTGAAAAAATAAGGCATAAAACCTCTTATATTTGATGAAAAACATTAATCCACACATCCAAGATGCTTAATAAACATCAGGTAAAATAATCTAAAGAAATACACAAAAATAAAATTGTTAAAAAACAAAGAAAAAAAACATTGAAAGCATCAGAGATAAATGGCATCTTTAGGAGAGATCCTAATTTATATTAACAATAGATTTCTCACCAGAAACCTTGAAGGGAAAATGCAATGGGTTAAATATTCAATGTACTGAAAGAAAAAGATGGCAAGTTATTAATTATGTTCTCAGCAAAAATACACTTCAAAAGTGAAACTGAAATTAAGAAATTCTCAGATAAAAATTGAGAGAATGCATTCCTCATAAAGTTATCTTATAAGAAATACTAAAAGGAGTCATTTAGGTTGAAATTTAAAAATGCACTTGAATCCACATGAAGAAATAAAGAATATCAGTTTAAGACACAGAATAAGAAAATACCAAAGAGTGTACCATTTTACTTTTTTGTTATTAACTCTTTCTTCTACTTAATTTAAAAGCCAGCATCACAAAGCAATAATCAGAAATCTATGCTGATGGGCAAACAAGGTACAATATGTCAGACAAGAACACCACAAATGAGGGAGAGATAGATCTATAAAGGAGTAAATATATGTATACCACTAAATTGATTCAGAATTAATCCAAACTGTATTGTTATATGTTAAGATGTTAATGGTAATGCTCAGGCAATATTTAATAAAATAATATATGTATGTTATTATATATCACTTGAATATTATATTATATTATATTATACTATACTTACAGTTTCTGGGTCCACATATAAGGAACTTGGAATTTGCTGCTCCTTTTAAACACAAGTAAAAAAAGTAAACACACTGAAAAGTTGTTAACTCCACCTAGCTCTGTGAGAGATGAGCTACAGTCCCTAAACATGGAGAAACAGACTGGAGGATAAAAACAATGACAAGTTCTGGAGCAGAAACCTTTGTGGGAACCAGTGCAAGGGCAAGAAAACCTGAATTAACTTGAAATTTTCTGGAAAGTGTGTGTGGACAAATCTGAAAGTTACAATTTCAGGGAATCTACTCATAGATAGGTTCTATTTTGTGAATTTTTCCTCCAGGAACTTGACCAGGTCCCCAGAGTAAATATCAAAGAAAAAAAATATCTCATGTACCCTACAGTGTGAGGGAAAGGGAGAGATAATAGAATCATATAAAATGCTAAATTAAAATTACAAAAGGGAGAAAAAAAGGAGTGCAAGATAAAAGCAGGAACAAAAATAAGTAGACAAATAGAAAACAGTAATACATTTGATAATATTTATCCAGTTATATTACTATTCACTTTGAATGTCAATGGCCTAAGGTAGCAGTAAAAAAGATTATTAGTGTATATCAAAAAACGAGACACAACTACATATTGTCTATAAGAAACCCACTTTATTTATTTTTTAATTTATTGTGGTACAGGTGATTGAATCTAGGGATTTGTACATGTTACCTAGGTTAATTACCAACTGGTTATCAACTTGGTTGATTTCCAATCCACGCCCAGAGAAGCTCACTTTAACTATAAAGGTGCACATAGAATAAAAGTAATTAGGGAAAGATATGTCATGCAAATGCTAACCAAAAGAAGGCAGAAATAGCTATAATAATATCAGGGAGATTGAGACTTCACAGCAGAGTTTTCAGGTTTAAAGAAGGGCATTACATAATGATAAAGTGGTCAATTCTCCAAGCAGACATAATCCCAAGGTGTATGTGCCTAACAAAAAAGCATCAAAATATATGAGGCAAAAACTGATAAAATTGCAAGGACAAATAAATGAATCCACTATTAAAGATGGAGACTTCAACAGTTCTCTATCAGAAATGGACAGATCCAGCAGACAGAAAATCAGTAAGGACATAGTTGAAGTCAACAACACCATCAATCAACTAGATATAATTGACATCTATACACTACTTTATCCACAACAGCAGAATAAAATTTTTTTTCAAGCTAACATTGAACATTTACCAAGAAAGACTTCACTTGTGGACATAAAATAGACCTTAACGAATATAAAAGAGTAGAAATCATACAATATTTACTCTCAGACAATAATGGGATTAAATTAGGAATCAACCACAGAATGATAACTGAAAATCCAAAATATGTAGTAATTAAAAGCACACATGTAAATACACAGGTCAAAAAAATATCAAGAGAAATTTTAAAATATCTTAAACTAAGTTAAAAGAGAAACAATTTATCAAAACTCATATTATTTAATGTGTATGTACAGTGGGTTCTTAGGGCTGAGATTGTACAGAGTTGGTAGAGTACTTGCATAGCATGCAGAAGGCTCTGGGTTCAATCTTCTGCACTGCAGTGCTTAGGGAAAATGACAGCACTAACTGCATGTGTCGGAAAAGGAAATCTAAAGTCAATCATCTAAGCTTCCACTTACGGAAATAAGGAAAAGAAAATCAAATTATATTCTAAGTAAAGAGAAGTAAAGAAATAATAAAAACTAGAGTAGAAGTCATGAAATTGAAAACAGGAAGTCTCTAGAGAAAAATCAACAAAATCAACAGCTGGTTCTTAGAAAATATTCATAAAATCAATAAGCCTACATCTAGGCTAACTTAAAAGAAAAAGAGAGAACACAAATTTGCAATATTAGAAATGAAACTAAGGATGTCATTGTGGATTTGTTGAATATGAAAAGGGAAATAAATTAATACTATGAACATCTTTATGCCCACAAGTTTAATCATCTAGATGACACAGGAACTAGGCAAGGATATCCTCTCTCATTATACCCTTTCAACATCTTCTTAATGCTGTGAGACAAGAAAATAAAATAAAACATATACAGGTAGAGAAAGAAGAAATAATAATTGTTGATCATAGACTATATGGTTATCAATGAATAAAATCTGAAATAATTGACAAAAATTTCCTGAAACTAATAAGTAATTATATAAGACTGTATGATACAAAGTTAATATACAAGCAATTTACTTTCCTATATATGAGCAATGAATGAGTGAATTCTGAAATTTACAACCCAATGCATTTGCATTAACACACCAAAAACTAAGACACTTATATTCAAAAATGTAAGTTTGAGATCTATATAATGAAAACTATAAAACCCTAATGAAAGAAATAAAATAAATCACTTAATAAATGAGGATATATCCCACATCCATGGATAGGAAGAGTTAAAATCATCAAGATGTTCATTTTTTTTCAATTTTATATATTCAGTATAATCCAAATAAAAATCTCAGCAAGTTATTTTATACTTATCAATGAACTAATTATAAAATTAGCATGGACAGGCAGAAACCCAGAATAACTAGCATAATATTAAAGGCAAAGAGCAAAGGTAGAAATCTAATACAACCCAACTTCAGGACTTCCAATAAAACTACAATTATCAAGACAGTGTAATATGGGCAAAAAACAAGAAAAAGAATAGAATAGAGATTTCAGAAAGTGATGCACGTTAATCTCATCAACTGATGTTTGACAAAGGAACAAAGACAATGTAATACAGAAAAGATAGTCTTTTCAACAAATAGTGTTGGAACAATACAACATTCACACACACACACAAAATCTTGACAAAAACTTTATACACATCACAGAAATTAACTTAAAAGAATCACAGACTTAACTGTGAAACAGAACCACAATTATAGAAGATAATACAGTAGGAAATTTAAATAACTTTAGATTTAATAATGACTTTTTAAATTAGTTTTTTATTCATTATATTTTACTGAAACTGAAAGGTTTGGCCAGGCACAGTGGCGCACGCCTGTATCCCAGCAGCTCAGGGGGCTGAGACAGGAGAATTGTGAGTTCAAAGCCAGCCTTGGCAAAAACAAGGCTCTAAGTAACTCAGTGAGATCCTGTCTCTAAATAAAATACAAAATAGGGCTGAAGATGTGGCTCGATGGTCCAGTGCCCCTGAACTCAATTCCTACTACCCTGCTCCCTCAAAAAAAGAAACTGTAAGGTTTACATACTGATGTTTTGATAGTAAATGTAGGTATTACAATCAAACAAATTAGCAAGATTTTTATCTTGTACATGTATAGAGAGAACACTTAGTATCTATTCCCAACAAATTTCAAGTACAAAATACAATATGGTTATGATTTCCTTTGCTGTTTGGGGACTTTTGTAGTTTCATAATGTAACGGTTAATTTGAATTGTCAACTTGATTAGATTAAGAGATTAAGAGATGCTGAAGATTGTGAATTCTTTTTATCTCTCAAGAATCCATTGTAATGTACCTTGTTCATTTCTGACTTAACTTTCTTGAATCTTCTTTTTTGCTTATGTAGGTAAGGGTTTGCCAATTTTGTTTGTTTTTAAAAGTCTCTCTCATAGATTTGTGATTTCTTTCCTTTTGTTTTTATCTTCCCTATTTATTTCTTCACTGGCTTTTGTCTTTTCATCTTTTAACTTGGACTTAGTTTGGTCTTTTTCTACTTTGTTAATATGTAACATAAGATTGGTTGCTCCAGATCTTTCTTTTATTCTAATACAGGTATTTACTGTTATTAGCTTTCCTTTTAGTACAGCTTTTTCTGTACCCAATAAATTTTAGTATATTTTATTTTCATCTTTGCTTCTTTCAAAACATTTTTGGTGAGATACTGGGGACTTTACATGGGGCCACATACATACCATCAAGACTCTCGGTGAACCATATATGGAATCTTCTCAGAATACGTGTTAAATTTCCTTTTTTTTTTTTCTTTGAAGCAATGGCTGTCCAAGACTGTGTTGTTTCAGTATATTTGTAAGTTTTCATATTTTATTATTTATTTATTATCAGTTTCATCCTATTGTGGACTAAAATGATAGATGGTATATTTCTGATCTTATTAAATTTGTCAAGACTTGGTTTTTGACCTAACATGTGATTCACCCTGGAGAATATTTCATATGTACTTTAGGTGTGTTTTCTTAACATTGGGTAGAAAGTTCTGTATATTTTTATTAGGTATATTTAGTTAATATTGTTGTTCCAGTACACTGATTCTTAATTGACTTTCTGTCTTGATGTTCTACCTATTATTAAAAGTAGGGTATTGTTGGGGTGCAGTGGCATATGCCTGTAGTAGACTGAGGAGGCTGAAACAGGAAGATCTCAAGTTCAAGGATAGCCTCAGCAGCTTAGCAAGGCTCAAAGCAAATTAGTGAGACCCTAACTCAAAATAAAAAATGAAAGTAAAATAAAATAACTGGGGATATTGCTTATTGGTAAAGTGCCTGTGGGTTCAAACCCCAGTACCAAAATAAATAAATAAAAAATAAAGTCTTAAAATCTTATACTATTATTTTAAACTGTCATTTTCTCCTATCTGTTAACATTTGCTTTATATAATAAAAAAATCTAAGAATTAAACGCATATATATTCATACTTTTTATATCTTCCCTTTTAACTGAGACTGTTACCATTATTTTATGACTTTCTTCTATTTCACATAGTCATTAACTTGAAGTCTGTTTTGCCTGATAAACATACAAACATATAACCACTCCCGAATACTTTTTTTTTTTTTTTTTTTTGGTACCAGGGAACGAACTCAGAAGCACTCACTGACTGACTGACATCCCCAGCCCTATTTTGTATTTTATGTAGAGGCAGGGTTTCACTGAGCTGCTTAGCGCCTCTCTTGCTGAGGCAGGCTTTGAACTCTCAATCCTCCTGTCTCAGCCTCCCTATCTGCTGGGATTACAGGCGTGTGCCACCCTGCCTAGCTGTTTTACCATTTTGATAGAATGTATCTTTCCATCCTTTTCTTTGATGTGTGTGTTCCAGAGTTGAGAGAGGATTTTTGTTTGTAAGTTCTCAGTTGTGTTTTGTTTTTGTAGGCTGTATAAAATTGGATCTTGGTTTTTAATCCATCCAAATCCTCTATATTTTTGCATTGGAAAATTTATTATATTTACATTTAAAGTAATTATTAGTATGGGAAAATATAATTTTGCCGTTTTTAACTTTTTTTTCTATCTGTCATGTAGATTTTTTTGTTATTATTTCATTTCTTTGGGTTTTGCTATTGTGGTTGATATTATTTTTATTGATAAATTTTATTTCCTTTGTCTTGTGTGTATGTGTGTAACTTCTACAGTTATATCTTTTGTGGTGACCACAGAGTTCACCTAAAATATACTTGATTTCAAGTTAAAAAAGACTTAATTCCACTTGCATACAAGAACTGTACACTTTTTATTTTCCTTCCCTAGTGATATGCTATTCATGTCACAAATTATATCTGCTTATGTGTCTAATCACATAATTTTGAAGTAATTTATCCAACAGTATTGTAATAACACATTCTGTTTCTGTCAATATATTTATACTTATCAATAAATTTTATGCTTTCATTGATACTCATGTTGTAGGTTTGGTTTAATTTAGTTTAATTTCATTTCATTTCAACTAAACAAACACCATTTTACATTCCTTGTAAGGTAAGTTCAATGCTGATGAATTTTCCATTTTTTTTTTTTTTTTGTCTGAGAAAGTCTTTATTTCCGCCTCATTTTAAAAGAACAGGTTTATAAAGGCCAAATGTTTTCTCAGATTAGTGGATATTGATCCATAATGGGGGTGAGAGTGGGGAAAATAAGAGAAATGGAGAAACTTTGGATAGGGCAAAGGGAAGGGAGGGAATGGGAGGGGGCATGGGGGTAGGTAAGATGGTGGAATGAGATGGACATCATTACTCTAGGTACATGTATGAAGACATGAATGGTGTGACTCTTACCTGTGTACAACAAGAGAAATGAAAAACTGTGCACCATATGTGTACTGTGAATTGAAATGCATTCTATTTAAAAAAATTTTTTAAAAAGAGGTTTACTGACTATAGCATTTTTAGTTTACAGTTTTCTTATTTGTTTGTTTGTTTGTTTTGGGTACCTGGAAATGAACTCAGGGGCACTCAACCACAAAGCCACATCCCTAGCCCTATTTTGTATTTTATTTAGAGGCATGGTCTTACTGAGTTGCTTAGCACTTCACTTTGTTGAAGCTAACTTTGAACTCACAATCATCCCGCCTCAGCCTCCCATACCTCTGATATTACAGTCATGTGCCATCAGGCCCTGACTCAGTAATGTTTTTAATATGTCTTCCCAAACCCTTCTAGTGTGCCTGCTGAAAATACTGCTGATTACTTGTAAGAATTCCCATGTTGTTAACAAGTCACCTTTATCTAGGTGGTTTCAAAATTCTGTCTGTACCTTTAATTATTCTACTTATTTTAATATAGTGTCTTTGAAACAGTGTTATCTGGAGTTCTTTGAGATTTCTTTATTGGAATGTATATTTTTTTCCTTAGGTTTGTGAGAATTACACAGTCATTATTTTGTTAAGTAATCTGTTTTTTTCCCTCTTTTTCTTCTGGAAATTCTATGTGCAAGTTAATCCACTTAAAGGTGTCCTATAAGTCCCTTACACTGTTCTTTTTTTCTGTTATATTCTTATTTTCTTTTGTTTCTCTGACTGTAATATTTTCAGTGACCTGTTTTCGAGTTAGCTAATCTTTTCTTGTGCTTACGTCCAGCCTGTTGTAATATCCCTTGACTAAGTTTTTCATTCAGTTACTTTATTTCTCAAGTGAATGATTTCTGTTTGGTACTTTAAAAAATCATTTCTTTTTTCTGAAGTTTTCATTCTGTTCATGTATTGCTCTCCTCTCCTCGTTTAGTATCTTTATAATATTATTTTGAATTCTCTCTGGGTAGTCATAAATCTTTATTTCCATAGATTTGGTTTTGTGGTTTTATCTTTTTTTGTATTGAGAACATATTTTCCAATTTCATCATTTCCCTTGAATTTCTATTTTGGTTTCTGAGTATTAGATAAAACAATGACCTTTCCCAATCTTTTTTGTTTGTTTGTTTTTGGTACTAGGAATTGAATTCAGAGGTACTCGACCACTGAGCCACATCCCCAGTCCTATTTTGTGTTTTGTTTAAAGACAGAGTCTCTCTGAGTTGTTTAGCACCTCACTGTTGCTGAGGCTGGCTCTGAACTCACGATTCTCCCGTCTCAGCCTCCCAAAGTGCTGGGATTACAGGCATGTGCAACTCCGCCTGGCTATCTTTCCCAATTTTTACAGACAAACCTCATATCAGTTTGCCTCAATGTATATAGTTGATTTAATTGGGATATACACTCATTGATATTCTTGGTCACTACTGCTATTCATTGGATAAAACCACAACTTGATATCAGTCTTCTTGACACATAATACACTAGTTCCTGATAATGAAATGGTTAGAGAAATTAAAAAATCCCTTCAGAGAGGCTTTACAAATTAGGGAAGAATTGGTTTGAGAGAGTTTTCCTGATTTACCTTAAACAATAGTGAAATTTGATGTATGCCTTTTTAAAAAGATAATGTACAATACTGATTTTTTACTTTTCAACTTTATTTTTTTGTCCTGACAATATACCTTTAACATATGAACATTTATTTCCTAAATATTTCTGATTATTGAGAAATGAGAGGTGGTATGTTTTAAAAGGGAAAGTGATAAAATCAGGCATGATGTATAATAAATGATTTACACTAGGGTTTTGATTTTTTGCAATTGTAGTAGTTTGTAATATAGTATTCATCTACTATTTTTTCTCCATTTGCCACTGAACCTGAAGATACAAGATATCAACTGAGGTTTGACAAATGGGCAAGAAGGAGAGATGAGAAATGACAACTGAAAGCTGGTTCTCTATCACATGGGAACAGATATTAGCCTATTCACATCTCTAAGTTGCCAATATCTCTGCCATGGAAGAACTGTAGAAAAAATTGTCACTCTAGTCAAAGAAATGAACTTGAACCTGACTCAGAGATGAGATGTTGCAAGACCTCCAGTAAGAGATAAAATCCTGTGCTGGGCTGCTTCCTATACCAACAATATAATGAACATATCTGCAGAAACTTCCCATGAGCTGAAAAACAGCCAGTTTTCACCAGTCTTCCCAGTGTAAATGAACTACCTGACACAACATGAGATACATGAATGTCTGCTTTACCTTCCCATTCTAAGTCTCAGACAAATATTTTTGGTGACTTTGAAAGACAAATTTTAACAAAGTTAGTTATAGATTTAATTGGCTTTAAGATGTGGTTTATGAATTAAGGCAGTCTCCATGCTACAAAATAAAATGGGAACTCCCACTGGCAAATGTAATAAATTGGGCTTTTAAGTGAAAAGAAAGGAAAGAGAACCCCATCACTACCAAAGGTTGTTGGTTAAAATCAGGTTACTTAAGGTAAATATTTAATAAGAGTTAAGTCAGAGGGAACTTACTTACTAGGCTAACTCAGAATGGAATCTTCTCTTTCCAGGGAAAAGACGGTCTATTTAGGGATATGTGCTTCCTTAAAATTTCTCAGTTTGGTTATGTAGCATTTAGCAATGACTCCATTTGTGTTTGGACCTGTCAGTTGGAGCTTTGCATGGGACCTCAGTTCAAATACAATTGATCGACAAACATATAAAAAAAATGTTTATCATCTCTAGCAATTAGAGAAATGCAAATCAAAACTAAGATTTCATCTCACTCTAGTCAGAATGGCAATTATCAAGAATACAAGCAACAATAATTATTGGCTCTTAAATTGCTGGTGGGACTGCAAATTGGTGCAACCACTAGGAAAGCAGTATGGAGATTTCTCAGAAACTTGGAATGGAACCACCATTTGACCCACTTATCCCACTCCTCAGTTTATACCCTTAAAGTCAGCATACTACAGTCAAGCAGCCACATCAATGTTCATAGCAGCTCAATTCACAATAGCTAACCTATGGAACCTACCTAAAGGCCCTTCAATAGATGAATGGATAAAGAAAACATGGTACATATAAACAATGGAATATTACTTGGCCTTAAAGAAGAATGAAATTATGGCATATGCAAGTAAATGGATGGAACTAGAGAATATTATGCTAAGTGAAATAAGCCAAACCATAAAAAACAAAGGCCAAATGTTTTGTCTGATAAGTGGATGCTGATCATAATAACGGGGGAGGGAGGTGAATAAAGGGACTTTGAACTGTGCAGAGGGGATTGAAAGGAGGAGAGAGGGTATGAGGATTGGAAAAATGGTGGAATGAGATGGACGTTATTATCCTATATACACGTATTATTACACTAATTGTGTGACTGCAAATGTTCAGTCAGAGGAAGAAGTTGTGCCCCGTTTGTGTTCAATGTGTCCAAATGCATTCTACTCTCATATATAACTAATTAGAACAAGTTAAAAAGTAAAAAAGTAAAAATAAAAATACAAAAAACAGTGATCTTTATAATTTTATTTAGCATAGTAAGAAAATTCTAGTAAATGTAGTTCAGTTTAGCTAAATTAACACATTCAAAGCCATCACAGGTTACCCTTCAGGTATACAGTCAAACACACCTCTTTTTACCAACATTAACTTTCAAATAAATAGAAAAATTATACTTTGATCTACTATTGTACACTTATCTTGCATGTAAGCAAAAGTATGCTAACCTTCTCCCATAAAAAGAAAATACGGTATCCTTCTATCACTTTTTAATGAATGTTCATTCTTCTTGATAAGTCACAGTCCCCCATTTGATATTCTATAACTTAAATATTGAAATAATAAATTAGCTAATAACAAATCTGATGTTAGCACAAATATAAGAAATTGAAAGATAAAAATTGACTTATAAATATATTAATGTCTTCAAAAATAAAAAAAATGCACTTGACTGGTATACTTTTCTTTTTGACATCTGGTATCATGATTGTTGCTGATATATAACTATTTTTTTTCTCCATCCATTCCATATCTCCTGGTACCATATCAGCTGATCAAAGTCCCTTGCCTACTTGGGTGAATCAAACTTTAAGTACTTTATAAATTGAGTTGTTGCATTGGTTCAGTCTTGTCTGAATTGGATTGTTATAGATTTGTATTGACTTGAATGACAAGATGTGTGATATAATTAGGTCAGGTAACACTAATTCTAAACTAATTCTAAAAGGCTTCGCAGTAGCACCTGGGGCCCTTCACGAGCCAGTAGCGCGGCCCCGCCCACGCAGGCCAGGTTCTCAAGCGCCCCTGGTGGTCCTGCCCATACCCACCCTGTGAGGGAGGCCCCACTTTGGGATTAGGCATGCTCTTGGACCTAAGCCAGCAAACACTGTCCACACTGCCTTATCATGCTGCCTTAAACTGCCCCATGGTGATTTTCTTTGAGTCTAGCAGAAAGAAAATCTGTGTCTACTTCACATGACAAGATGTGGAGTAGTAAGAGGCATACCGAGGAATCTTCCACATTACAATCCTCTTTTCATTCACATTGCATATAGCAAATACTTCCTACTGGAAATTCACAACCATCCAACCAGTAAAAACTAATTACTTTGCCAATAGTATCAGAAACCCAAACTAGCCAGGTAGACATCTAAAGTTTTAGTTTAAGATAACCCTTTGTGTGTCCCCTGGTGGAAGAGCTTTGTTTTTGAAAACTAAGACCGGTGGACCAACAGAGCACAAAGTCCTGGGAACAGGAAGCAAAATTTTGCTAGTGGACCAATAGCATTGAAAAAAGTTATTGCCACAACATATCTTCTTTGATTTTTGAGCCCATGAAAATAGGCATTGTGGGAAAAAATAAATAAAACACCATATAATTTAAATTGTAGGAAACAGCCCCAACTTTGCAATGTAAGGCAGTAGGAGATTGGATTTTCTTATACAAACTATAGGAGTGGTAATTAGTATTATTCTTGCTTTGATTAAAGAGTGGTACAGTTTGAAACCATACTTTCTTGAGATTTATATGCTTAAGTGTGCTTTTCTTTTTATTTGTTCTAATTATATATGACAGTAGAATGCACTTTGACACATGATACATAAATGGAGTATAATTTCTCATTATTATGGTTGTACATGTAGAATCACACCTTTCATGTAGTCATACATGTACATAGTATAATAATGTCTGATTCATTCTACTATCCTTCCTACCCCCATAGCCCCTCCCCTCCCTTCACTCCCCTCTACCTATTCCAAGGTAACTCTATTCTTCCCTAAACTCCCCACTTATTGTGAATTAGCATCTGCATATCAGAGAAACATTCTGCCTTTGGTTTTTTTGGATTGGTTTTCCATTTGAAATTTTGTAATTTTCATCCTAACAACATACAATTGAAGTATGAATATTTATTTCCTAAGCAATACTGCTTTTGAGAAATGAGCTCTAGTATACTATAATGAAGTCACATGGCTTGTAAAGGTAGACATCTGGGTTTACATCTTTAGTTTCTCATGCACTAGGAGTAATCTTCAAAGAGTGAGCTAATGTTTGTGGATCTAAACCTTCTCATCTTTAATAGGTATAATAACCACCTTGTAGTGTTTTTTGGAGTTATGTAAAGGAAATATATAATGAGATAATAATAGACACATAATAAACATTATTGTTCTAGTTGATTTTTAAACATTAAAATGTATACTTTTAAATTAAGCAAGTTAAAATATTACAAAATAATGGAAAAATATCACAAATTATTTTATTTACAGTATATATTAGAAGTTGCATTTTGCTATTTAGCTTATATAACAAAAACTAGAACAATATATTTATTTTTATTTTTACATGCTTTTGGTAACCATTGGAAGAATTCAATTGCATTTATTTAAAAACATATTACCAAAGAGGAATGTTTATCAGATATATAACATGTGAAATGGGTTTATTTGGTTCTATATAATAGTTATATTTGCAAATCTGATAGAAATTCATGTATCTCATGTTGTATCAGGTAGTTTATTTTCCATTATAGTTTAGTCTATCAATACCATTTAGTCAAATGTCTAAGTTATAACTAAAATAAATTAATTTACATAGAAATTCTAGGAGTTAGCTTTAAAAATGTTATCTATTCAATCTGATTTTTTTTTTTTTGGTACCTGGGGTTGAACTCAGGGGTACTCAACCACTGAGCCATATCCCCAGCCCTTTTTTGTGTTTTATGTAGAGACAGGGTCTCACTGAGTTGCTTAGTGTCTTGCCATTGCTGAGGGTGGCTTTGAACTTGAGATTCTCTTGTCTCAGCCTCCCAAATTCCTTGCTGGGATTACAAGCATGAGCCACCGTGCCCACTTCATTCTTTTATTAAATTGTTCGTCAAACTGTTGTCAAGGCATGCTTTATTATTTGTATTATTATTATTATTATTATTTTTGTATCAGAAGTAAATATGCCAGAATTTGGTCAAGACTGACAATTAGTGTTTTGAGTTTTCCATTCAATTTTTATTTTAATTTCAAAGCATTTTAAATCACTCCCCAAAACATAGTCAAATGTGTTTATTTTTATTTACCATGCATGATCTCTAATCTTATTTATATTCTCACATCTAGTTAAAATATATCATTATGAATTCCTAAAATAAATTTCCCTCTTTATACTACATGTTCAAATTACTTCTCTATATATTCAAAGTGTTCACATTATGAAGACGACTGTTTGTTCTATTGTCTGTTAATTTTTATAAGGATGAGCTATCAACCTTTTATCAACAGTTCTTTAGAAACAATGTAGAAATAATAACTGTGTGGAAATGGAAGACAAAAGAAGGTATGATGGCAATTATGCAAACAAATACAGAAAATTAGCTTGCCACTGTACTTATCTCAGGAATCATTTTAAGAGCAAAATGCAAAGGATTAGAGATGAGCTAGCTCAAAACACACTCTCTGACATCATTGGCTTTCATTTTTTTGACTATCAAGTAGACAATACTTGTCTTTATTTTTTTTAATTGTTACTGATTTATGTTTTTGTCTGTATTGTATACTTATTGAGTTAAAATTAAAGTGTCCCAAGATTTGATGGTTTGAGATACAAACTTTAGAAAAGGTGAGAATTTTCATATATAATGGATAAGAAATAAATGGTTAAGAAAACACAAAACTTTTGGAAATTAAAGAAAAGCCTAATATAAACAGTTTACTATTCCTCCTAAATTTGTCTTTCTATAAGATATTCCAGTGTATCAGTGTCCAATATTGAAGAAATTAATTTTAATTTATTTGAATATTATTTCATTATCAAGAATTCTGAGAATAAACTACACATGACAAGCACAAGAAATAGGGCTCATGTATTTGTGGGTAATGTGCAAGAGAGCGTAAGTACAAGTTGGAAGTCTTTCTGAACATGTCTGTGTAAAATCATGTAACTCTTCTCTCTGGTTTGCAGAAACCAATTCTCTACCAATAATATTAATTTATATTTCTAAAGATTTATAGTGCCCAGGCTAAACATGGGCACTATAATAATATTAATTTATATTTCTAAAGATTTATTTATGCCCAATAATATTAATTTATATTTCTAAAGATTTATTTATGCCCAGGCTAAACATGTAGCCTGGGCATGTGGATTTAAAATATTTACCAGTGTCCAGCAGAGCATTCAGTGTCCACATGCCCAGGCTACATGTTTATGGGCATAGCACCACAGCTCAAATAAGATCAGAAAAGCTTCCAAAATCATAAAAAATTTAGTCTTTATTTTACAATTTTACCTGTTGCTGCAGAATTACTCAACAGTATTTGTTTATATTTTTATATTTTTAAATGGTCAATCTGAATAACTCCTATAGAACAAATAATTTATCTGATTTTTTTTAAAGATTTAGGCCTAGAGAGAAATTTTGGTTTAGTTTGCAGATATACAAAGAGAGGAAATCTTTTTAAACTAAGCCAATTTAACTTTTTGCATATATTATAAAATTCTCTAGATTTTTAAGAAATTCTTTGCAAATTAATAGTTGGAATTAAGACATTTTCAAATGTTTATTCATATTATTTTAATATCAAATTTATAACCTCAAGCAAAGAACTCATTTTAATTTTGGAATATATAACCTTATAGTAAAATCTTTAGAAATATATGACCAGAATTGTGGGAGGAAATTGGGGAAAATATATTAGCAGGTCATGTAATTATGTTAGATAAAAAAATAGAATATATGGCAATAAAATATAAAATCTCAGCAATTATATGATAGAGTTTTTGCTAGATCTTATAAATTGACAACATAAAATATTCACAAAAGTATAAGACTTTTTTTCTGATATATTAGTAAGCCAATTCTCTGGAAAATAAATTCTGCTCTGAAATGTTTGCCAATTTCCAATGTATAGACACTTCTACAACAGTTATTTTTAAGCTATCAACATAATATAACTGAACATAGAAGTGGAAATAAATGCTAATAATCTGGTTTTGTGATCCAGTGAGAACTGACTCCAGCACATCTCTGCTTTTGCTTTTCTCCCATCTCCATGAGAAGTTCTTAGCAAGCACAGATTGAATTTCCTTCCTCATCTATAAGAAAATGAGCACAACACTGTTAAACTGGAGCTGAACTGTCAAGGCAATTTTCACTTACTATTATAGCCATCCACATTTCAATCCCATGCAAATCCATGTTCAGCTTTGATCCCAAGTTAATACTCTTCATAGGGGCAGTGAAACAAAACACCCCAGATCTGACTGCATGGATACAATGCAAATGGTTAAATGGCAAGGATCAAAGAACTCAGTCTAGGGGGTGGATCTGCATCATTCAGGAAAATATTCCCAAGGAGTATTATGAATAAAGAGGAGGATGTTTTCTAGCAATAACTGAAAGGAAGAAATACCTCCTTGGGTATGTAAGTGGTTAAATGTGTTATTTCATATCTATGTTTTGAATAAGTATATATGTTGGAAATTAATAAGATATCTGATGTGAGAAATTAACATTCCAGTGTTACACAGTGGAGTCCAGGAATGATCTAGGACACATGCTAGAGTTTTAGAAGAACATGGATGACAAGAAGGGCACTGCAAGCCACAGAAGCTCTTGGTCTTTATTCTCAAAGACAAAGTAGTATGAAAGCCTTACTGAGCACAACTTATTATCTGTTTTATATAAATTATAGTTATAAAGCCTATGCCACTCTTCTTATGTACCTCTTCTAGGAAGTATTATGTATTAAACCTATAAGTAAAACCAACCTAAAGACTTTAATCAACGTTCTTGAAGTAGACTGTATAAAACCAGTCTCAGCAGTATGTTCTTACAGACTTTAATAGGAACTCATTTTTGCTTGGGTGAAATACATATATCTATGCTACATGAGTCATTTGGTTTCAAGATTTAGAGTTCTGTTAATTTCAGACAGAAAGATGCTTTATCTGGGGATAGGAAGACATAGCAATAAGCTAGGAAATCCAGGATGAGGACTACATTCTAGGTAGAAGAGGTAGAGCATTCCAAACAGGAAAAGATACACAAAGGAAGCTGTTACGATTCTTTTGCTCCAGTACTACTGAGACTCAACAGAGTGGTAAGAAGTAGACTAAAAGATCAGCAAGAAGAGGCTCTGTATATTTTTGGTTCTTCTCACAAGGTTTTTCACTTTATCTAGGGGACCAATTGATTAAAACTTCTGTTTAGAAGAGCACAACCATTCTGTTATGGATAGTATTATTTATTTACAATTTTTCCTGCCACTTGTGTCTTTTCCATGGTTTCACTCTGGGTTTACTGTAGTTCTTAATTATGTGAGATCACAGGCAGTGTCTTTTGAGCAGATAGGACATGAGCAAGTTTTGAAGTGTGCGTTATTTAACCTGTGTATGGAGCATATGCAAGCTTCCTCAGGACACCAAGCCACCAAAGGTGAATCAAATTGGAAAAAAACACTTGAATAAAGCCTGGCATATCTACTACAAGCCATCTCAGCCAATCCAAAGACCTATACAAGAACAGGAAAGGTATTACTGTAAAAATCTGATATTTGGGTGATGTTCATTACCCAACATTATTACATTGTTGAATAATACTTTGTCTTCAAATACAATTTTACCCGGGCCTAATATATAAAATAAACATAACAGAACTTTCAGAACTGATTGAGAAACCCAAAGCACCACTTGGGCCAGATTCTCTTTGTCCTCCTGATGGGTATATTAAGAAAAAAATTGTTATATTCAGTTGGGAATATAAAAGGATTGTAATTAGAAGAGTGAATGGTCAAGTTTCTGTGTACATAAATGTGGCTGATTTAAGGCCAGTTTAGCTACAGGAAAATGAATAAAGGGATTTGATATTTATGGACAAGAGAGTGATGCTGAAGATCTGAACTAATGATGGAGAAATAGTTTAAATAATAATAAAGATTTAAGATATTTTAATAGGATGCTTGGCAGAGTTGGAAGATAACTAGAAAAGTGACTAAGGGTCTTCCCACCCTGATAGTAATTAATATCAGTAAGCACAAAGATCTAACATTTCCACATTATCATAAGTCTATTTTAAATAATCTGTGACAGAACAATTAAGCAGCTTTTTGAGCACCTGCTATGTATCATATACATGAATACTGTAGCAGAGGAAAGATCTTTCCCTCATCTGTGGCCATATTCATGACTGAGGATCCTGTAATAAAAGGTTAACAAGAGAGAAGAATATAAATTTATTAATTATCTGATATAGGGGACTTTATAAGAAAAAGAGACCCACAGAAACTGGTAAACCTGTGTATTTTGTATGCTAGTTTAGATGAAGTAGATAGTCATGGAAAAGTATGGGATAGAAAAAAGAGGGCTTGATCTAATGATGATAAACTAGAGATACACAGTAAAACCTGTTTGCTCATATTATTCTCTGTGTCACTGTTTTCTCAGGAGCAAGAATATCCTTCACTCTAAGTATAGGGAGAGTACTTGTCAAATGAAGGTCTTATAACATGTTTAGAGGAGGAAGACAAAGAAAAGGTGAGAATGGCCTTCCAGCTCCTGCTGTTTTCTCAAATGCTAAGGTGCCACATTTTGGGGTAAGTCCGGGCTATAGTTTGGAGGCAGAACACTTGTCTAGCATGAGTGAGGCCTTGGGTTAGATCCCCAAGCCACAAACAAGCAAACAAACATAATTTAGGGTACCATATCCTGAAATCATAAACGCAAAATCTAATGATATATGATGTTGGATAAAATAAACCTGATAAGCGATGTTAATAAATTATATGTCACTTGGTTTTGTTTAAGTCTGAATTGTATATGAATAAGGATAGTTATGATGGCGATGGTGATGAGGATGATGATTTTAAAATCATGATCTCTTTTAGTAAAGAGAAGATAGTACAAAACCATCAGCCGGTAGATTGAAATAAGTAACTGCCATAAGATTTTTTAAATAAAGAAATTAAGGTTTTAATGATCAGTACAGGAGGTAAAAAATGGGTTCTGACATTAAATGAAATGGCAGCCATAAAAAAGATGATATGCACTTGTACAGACCTTTTGGTTTATATGACCCTATGAAGCAATCAGACTCTACACATGTCAGTCTCTCAGGAACAGTGTGTTCACCAAGTGAGAATCCTGAGCAGTGGCCACCATATGGAAACAATGTAAGGTCAAACAGGAATCAGAGACAAGTGCTCCTGCTCAGGAAGATCGCAGTAGAGGCCAAAGGATGTAATCGTCTGGTTCCTTAATTTATCTTCTCATAACAGCACCTTTAGATCCTGATGCTGAATCAGAGCACTAAGCATCACTTCAAGAAAGTAAGTGCTTAGCCGTGGATCACAGGGAAGGTCTGCTTTGATGCTTGGGGTTTGCAGACTGGTGAATTGGAAGCTTGAAGTTTCCACATTGAAGGAAACAACTTTGATATAAGCCTTGGGGCTGAAATATCAAGAAAAGGCTTCTAAGAATCAATTGATGATGAAAGCTCTATCCTGTTTTAACTTACTTTTGTGCGTGTGAAAAGAATGGTACCAATTATTCTGTTTGCTAGGCTGGTTGCTTTTTCCTGTGGGAGGATGCCCATACTTGGTAGTAAAGGGATGCGAACCCAAAGAGACACATCCAATACAACCTTTAATGCAGTGAAAAAATATCAAGAACCTTAGAACCTTCTGAAAAGATCATTACTTCGGTAAAATTAGGTAGATTAGGAAGTACAAATGTTTACCTACTTAGGTAAATGTATAAATACAGAGATTAGTGTTTTTCTCATATTGAATAGGATGAACTAATTAATGTAAATAGTTGCAAGCAATGAGAATGTTCCAAATAAATGTAGCCTTACATTGGGCTTAAAATTCAGAAGAATTGTACCTGAGAGCTTTAGAATGAATTTTTCAAGACTAAAAGAGTTGAAGGTCAAAGTTTGTCAATAATTATACAAAGTATTTGCTCAGGTTCATATTACTCAGCATTTTCCTAAAAGCCTGTGAACTTTAAAATTATATGTTATATTTTTGTACTGTACACATACAATATTCTTTAAAAAATTATGAGCTCCAACAGCATGAACTTTAACATACTAGTGTTACATTGATCAACACATTTAAAGACGTACTGTAGCTGCAAGAGAGCATTTTTACCTCTGATCTCATTGTGATGGTTTGTAAAATGAAAATTTGATTAAATGGTTTTAAGTTCTTCCCCATACTGTAACTACAGATATTGAATACCAAATGGCTCAAATTGTATCATTACATTATGTAAAAATGTCAAAATTTTTCAGTTTGATAGATTATATTGCATTTTTTCATGCTTATAGAAGAACCATCTTTAAAATTTCTGTAGAATATGCTAACGCTTTGGCTAAACACTCATTTTAAAAATAGAGAAAACTTAGAAATTTCACAAATGGTTATCGTAAATTTTTTCTAGTTAAATAAAATATGAAAATTTATCAGAAAAATTACATGTGAGAGATTTTAAATTGTTTACCTCACTATGAAAATTGTAGACAAAGTTTTATAGAAAGTGATTATAGTAATTTAATGTATTTCTACTTAAGAATTGCAACTACTACTACAGAGTAATTTTAATCATAAATTCCAAATAATTATTCCAGGCAGAAAGGTAATAAAAATGTTAACTTTTATAGTTAACAACTGTGATAAATTAATAAAAAAATACATCTCAGAGATGATAAATCCCAAGCAAATCTAAAAAAATTAAGACTTTGGTTAAACATTTCAGACACATGTTTAAAAAGTCAAAGATCCTAAATTCATGAAATTTCTTATCTAATATAATTTTTCTCCAATGCTGATCCTCATAATTAGAATAAACATGTACCCACTAATGTACCCACTAATATACTAAAGCTGTAAATTTTCATAGTTCATGTTGAAAATTTCCAAATTCACATCTCCAATTCAAAACTTCACCTTGAACAGTTCATTCATCTGATCTACACACACACACACACACACACACACACACACACACACACAGGGACCCATATACAAATCTCCATTTTGTTGTCCCATAGAAATCTCTTATATAACAAAATAAAGCAAGCTTCTAAAACAGTTCTCAAAACCTAAACATTTATATTTTACTACATTCTAAAAGAAATCTGTTTTTTCAAGGGACAGTAGTCATTTTGAAATTTCCAAGACCTTTGTGTATCCCTTAATTCACAAATTCTGTAATGGCATATAAAACTTGGGACAATATGACTGAGAGTTTAAGGAAGTCAGTCAAATTTTTAATGGGAGTTACTGGATAGATAAAAATGTGTGGAAAACAATGACTATTTGAATGTGGCTGCAAAATTGCTCTCTTAACACTGGGATATATGCACAGAACATTGGACTCAAACTTATGGATGCAAACATTACTACATCTATTTATGGGCTTTGCATGCTATTTGTAAATAGCACAAATGCTAATTCCTGATATACCCATGAGCTCCTGGGGTATTAATTAAATTCTGATATAATCTTAACATGGATTATCAACTATAAAGTTACTCATGTATGTCTTGTAGGAGCAATTAAATCTTTAATCCATCCCTGACTTCCAATTCACAGAAAAATTTCTCTCTTCTGAACTTCAAAAATAAGTAAAGTTTATGCCAAATATATATAAATACATGAGTTCAGAGATATCTCAAGAATTCTAAATCGAATTCCCACTATTTATTACATTCTTGATGAAAACCTTGAGATTCAGAAAGATAGGTGATTAACCAAAGCAAGGTGACATGTCTTTGTATTTTATTTAGCTTCATATTTTGACCAAAACTATATTATCACTAGTAAATACTTTTAAATAATTATAGACTCTAAAATCAGAATGCCAGCATCTGATGAAGCATTCCAATATGAAGATGCTGAGAATGTAAAAATGGTCCACTAAAACGCTTTTGATTAGTGGATTGTAAAATCTATATCATCTAGGGCAACATGGCAAAGTAGATAGCCATCCCAAAACCTACATATAGAAGGTCAAAATTTGAAGGATAAATTTTGTCTGAAAGTACTCTCATATGTTAGCCTTATTATAAGAAATTGATAGTGGCAATTCATACCATAATCTTTCTACTTAAAATAAAACTCTTAAGTTTCTAGAGAAAAAAACTTAAAAATATAAATGTTTGCCTAAGAATTTTCTTCACAAAAATGGACATTAATAACAATTTTAAAAAAATATTTTTCTGAAATTTAGTTAAAGCAAGATATTGAAATAAATGTGGAATCACTCTAGAAAATTATTGCAAAGATCATTTAATAGCATCATGCATCATGTTATTCTAACAAGAATTAATGTGCATATTTATTCCTTCCAGAAACCAAATTATATGTAACAATGAAAATATATATATATGTATTCACATCAAGTTAAGCATTATTGGCAGAGTAACAACAATATCTACTTAAGATAAAGTTTTAAACATATACCCACTGTACATTAAAAACACACCATAAGTCATAGATGTAAATGGATATTTTTTTCCTCAACAATCACAGGTAAGAGAAGAACTAATTGAAAACCAATAAATTAAATACAGTGCAGCAAGTGGGCTCTAGCTCTCTCTCGGCCTATGCATCAATAGGTCATTCTCAGTTAATTAAGTGAAGGCATAATCAGCTTAATTTATGTAGTTCACGGAAGTTAATGCTATCATAGTACAGTACCTGATGTCTGGCCTGTCTATACAACTTGTTTTATGTGTTCAGTTCATTCTGTTCCTCAAAACTGGTATTTTTATTTCTGTAACTCAGTTCCAATCCTTACCTTCCTAAAGATGATGAGACATTTGACCTAAAAAAGGAAAATAAAAGATCAAACAAAAAGCTATTTTTATAATGCCCTGATATTTCAATGAATAATGTTGCATAATATAAACTGCAGCATTAAGATCTTTTTAAAAAATAAAATATTAAAACAAGCTTGATATAAATGTATATAATATGCATATAGTTATTGAGAAGCCAGTAAAAGAAAAATTACATAAATTGTAGAATCATAAAATATATCAGCACAAACTTGGCATATTTGTAAGTTTGCAGCATTTCAATGCTCAATTTTATACCTTCTAGTGGATGATCTTCTTTCTCAGGAAAAGAGTTTCTTTCCACTGTCTCTATAGCACATCTTCCCTTCTCTGAAGCTGCAAGTTTATACACAAAGACAAACCACAATGTCAACCAATTGGACCTCACTTAAGGAACCTAGGAGATCGATTTGTAAAGCAAAGAATGAACAGGACCCTATTTCTGAAGTACGTTGCTCAAACTGCTCTTTCATTAAAAGATGCTCTTTCTTATTGATTTTGGCTTAAGTAATGAGAAAGCTTATCCAAAAATCTTTAGCATTTGGGCTCAAGTTAAGGAAATCAATACAGTCATTTCCCATTTGAACTGCATATGTGAGTTTTATGTACGAGAGACAAGACAAAGCCAAATTCAGATAAATCAATAGCGCTGTCAATAGAACATGAAGCTGACAAATGGCGTTTTTCGGCAATTAAAGTGAGCTGTAAACATACAAAGACTAATCAATTACAATGTTTTGTCATTAACAGTTTTTAATTGGTAAAAAGGTTGTATGTGAATGTGACTTTCCAGAAATGAAGACTAAAGAATCTACTTGAGCATCACATGGAATCATTTTACTAATATTTTATAAACACACAGATAAGTTTGTACCTTTTCAAAGTAAATTAAGACCATAATTAGGCAGCATGTATTTGCATATTAAATAATCTACATAAGCTAATGAAATAGTTTATCAATACTGTATGAGTATACATAGTGCATCTTTTCTTTTAGAATGTATTTCAAATAAATTTGCAAAGTTTTCATAACATATATTTGTACCTATGAACTAAAAATTAAAATAATTTGTAATTAAATTAAAATGCTATCAAAATTTCTTAATCTGAAGAATTAAAGCACAGGTTAAAACATGGTAGTCTTTAAAATATTTGTAAAGGTACTTTTGGTTATACATAAAGAATTCTAGCATTTATTCAATGACTTTTTAAAAATATTTCATATCAGTGATAATCTGTAATAAAAAACTGAGCCATTATGATTTGCCATTATCTTGAAGTATTCAGGAAAATTGCCGTACAGATACCCAAATATAATTCATAATATGCTAAGTTAGGCATATCATTAAAATGCAGATAAAACCTTTGTTTTTAATAAAAAATGATATAACAAAAGTAAAAGGTTAATTGAAAAGCAAAATAAACTACCGAGTTTAGTAAGGCACATTACCTAGATTAACAGAAATCAATGAAATCATTAAAACAATTAATAACTTAGAGCTCCATTCAGACTAAGATAAACTCTGTGGCTATTAGAATGCGGATACAAGGCTACAGAGACATATCTATTCTGACTGGGTAATTTCCTCTCCTCTGTAGCAGTTCAGTAATATATGCAACTGGCATAATACAGCTACCCATTTCTTCTTGTGAGACAAGAGATCTTCTAGGCTTTTTACTTTCTATGCTAAGTGAATCATGAGAACCATGATTTTTACAGAAGGGAACTTATTTTCCCCCAGTGTTCAGGATATAAAATGGGCCATTAAAGCATCAATGGTATTAATCAAAGCCTCATAATTGTTCAGCTTTTTCCTGGCCAGAAAATGTTCTGAGTCTACCATCCTCCAATCATAACAGGGATATGATACAGCAAAAGCAGACATAGAATCTTTCAAACAACTATAAGGGTATACCTAAAGTCATCAGATACTTATCTGAAGATCACATTCAGGGAAGAAACTGAGCAAACTCATACAACTTAATGGGTTATATAAGAACAACAAAATTTATAATTATAAATTCTTTCTTTTTGACTGACACTTTTACAAAAAGTGAAACTAGAAATAGAACAGAAATGTAAAGTAATGCGATGAAAGAAAAAGGATTGCTTGGGATTTAACCCTATCCCAAAGCTTTAGCCTTATTCTAAAGGAAGATTGTGCCTCAGTCCTGCTAAACAAAACACAGGTGACTTACATCCAAATTCAGTGCTGCATTGGTCAACATTCTCAAATGCAGACTCAATGATCATACACAATTTCGGCTTTTTTTCATTCAGACTGAAACCAGAACTGTAGTGGTACTCTCCAAGAGCTATATAACTCTATAATAATTCATTTAGATAAAAACTGCACTTAATAGGGGGACACTGAGTTCATTAAATAAAATCAAATTCTATTTATTATTTTAATCTCAAATTAAGAAAATGCAAAGTGCTAGTAAATGTTTACTAAGAAAAATGAAAGCAGCCAAAACCTGAAAGTTTAAGTTTTTGGAAGGGATTCATTTTTTTTAATTTTATTTTTATATTTTCTAATTAGTTAAACAAGGCAGCAGAATGCATTTTGTTTCATTGTACACAAATGGAGCACAACTTTTCACTTCTCTGGTTGTACATGATGTAGAGTTGCACCATTTGCACAATCATACATGAACCTAGAGTAATGATGTCCACCTTATTCCATCTTACCAACCCCTATGCCCCCTCTCCTCCTCCCTTCCCTTTGCCCCATCCAGTGTTCCTCCATTCTTCCCATGCCACCTCCCCCCATTATGGAGCAGCATCCACTTAGAACATTCAACCTTTGGTTTTTGGGAATTGGCTTACTTCGCTTAGCATGATATTATTCAGCTCCATTCATTTATCTGCAAATGCCATAATTTTATTCTCTTTTAACGTTTAGTAATATTCCATTGTGTATATATACCACAATTTCTTTGTCCATGCATCTATTGAAGGGCATCAAGGTTGGTTCCACAGTTTTAGCTATTGTGAATTGAGCTACTATAAACATTGATGTGGCTGCATCACTATAGTAATGCTGATTTTAAGTCCTTTGGGTAAACTCAAAGTGGACCAAGGACCTAGGAATTAGACCAGACACACTGCATCTAATAGAGGAAAAACCAGTCCCAAATCTCCGTCATGTCAGACTAGGTTCTGACTTTCTTAACCAGACTCCTAAAGCATAAGAAATAAAATCAAGAATCAATAAATGAGATGGATTCAAACTAAAAAGCTTCTTCTCAGCAAAGGAAATGTTCAATAACATGAAGAGAGCCCACTGAATAGGAGAACATCTTTACTACATGCATATCAGATGGAGCACTAATTTCCAGGATATATACAGAACTCAAAAAACTTACCAAGAAAACCACCCAGTCAATAAATAAATAGACTACAGAACTGAACAGGCACTTCTCAGAACATATACTATCCATCAACAAATATATGAAAAAATGTTCAACATCTCTAGAAATTAGAGAAATGCAAATCAAAACTACTCTAAGATTTCATCTCACTCTAGTCAGAATGGCAATTATCAAGAATACAATAATAAGTGTTGGCAAGGATGTGGGGGAAAAGGTACACTCATATATTGCTGGTGGCACTGCAAATTGATGCAACCACTCTAGAAATATGAGATTCCTTAGAAAACTTGAATGGAACCACCATTTGACTCAGCTATCCCACACCTCAGTCTATATCCAAAGGACTTAAAATCAGCATAGTATAGTGAAAAGGATTCTAATGAATGATACTATACAACAATGTTATTGTTTAAGTATCTACAAAAATATATGAACACTTTACTAGGTTATGAGGATTTGATCAAATAACAAATATTTTACCTGGTTTAGTACTTTATACATCATAGGGCTAGTCTAAAGTGTTTCTTGATCAAGTGAATTAATTTATTGGTTAATAAACATTAGTCTTATAATTATGCAAAATGGGAATAAAATGCTGAAATGTCAAAATATATTGATAATGAAGTCACTTGTGTATAATTTTCACAGAAAAAAATTTATTGCATGTGCAAATATGTGGAATAACCCTACCATTCCAGGAGTCAGATAACTATGAAGTCATGCAATCACTCATTTATTCAACAAACTCATATTGAACACTGTGAAGACGACAAATTTTTTAAGCCAATATCAAGCAGAATTTTTTTAATGTCATCTTTTAACAGAATTATTATACAAGTAAATGAGAAGTCTTACAGTCAACGCCAAAATGATACAAAATATTTCACTAAGCATCATTACCCTATGGAGCAACATCTGCTGACAGTTACTTTTGGGTTTGTTTCTGCTTTGGCTCAGAGGTCAACAGAAGCTAAGCATAAGAAGAATCAAGGCTAAATTCTCATTTTCTAAAATGGTACATCACCACAAGCCAGACTTTAAAATCAAATTTAGTGTCCTCATCCATAAATTATAGAAAATATTTTCCCTCTCTTGTTGGAGTTTTGAGTGAGAATTCAAGACATATGACACATAAACATATGCAGACACCCTATAAACTCAACAGGACTATGCCAGTATATTATTAACAGATTATTTTAGTAGCATTCCATATTATTTCTCAAGCTATACTAAATACATCACATATTGCTGAAAGACTATTTCTTCTCCATTTTTTTTAAATTTATTCTATTTACATATACATGATAGCAGAATGCATTTTGATTCATTGTACACAGATGGAGCACAACTTTTCATTTCTCTGGTTGTATGTGATGTAGAATCACACCATATATGTAATCATACATGAAACTAGGGCTATGATGTCCATCTAATTCCACCATCTTTACAGTCCCCTTGTCCCCTTCCTTTTCCCTCCTCTTTGACAAAAGTTCCTCCATTCTGTCCATGCCCTCTTCCACATTATGGATCAGCATCCACTTATCAGAGATAACATTTGGCCTTTGGTTTTTTGGGTTTGGCTTACTTCGCTTAGCATGATATTCTCCAACTCCATCCATTTACCTGCAAATGCCATAATTTTATTCTTTTATTGCTGATTAATATTCCATTGTGTATGTATACCAGTTTCTTTATCCATTCATCTATTGAAGGGCATTTAGGTTAGTTCCACAATTTAGCTATTGTGAATTGAGCTGCTAGATACACTGATGTGGTTGCGTCATTGTAGTATGCTATTTTTAAGTCCTTTTGGTATAAGACAGAGGAGTGAGATATCTGGGTCATATGGTGGTTCCATTCCAAGTTTTCTAAGGAATCTCCATACTGCTTTCCAGATTGGTTATACCAATTTGCAGTCCCACCAGCATTGTATGAGCGTGCCTTTTCCCCCACAACCTCGCCAACACTTGTGGTTTTTAATCTTGATAACTGTCATTCTGACTGGTGTGAGATGAAATCTCAGTAGTTTTGATATGCATTCTCTTTAATCAATAAGGAGAGTAGAGGAGGCGGCTTCTCAAAACAAGACCTATCAGAGATGTCTTGAAGCAAGAGTTAAGAAGCAGATGGAGCTATAGCAGTGTAAAGAACGGAGATCTCTACTCTCCTTATTGATTAAAGTTTCATTTCTGTGCACCCATGAAATTCCCTATTCTTCAATAAAAGCACGTGGAGGGGCTGGGGCTGTAGCTCAGTGGTAGAGCACTTGCCTAGCATGCAAGAGGCACTGGGTTCGATCCTCAGCACCACATATAAATAATAAATGAATAAAATATACATCAACTAAAATTTTTTTTTAAAAAAGCACGTGGACTATTAATTTTTCACCTGTACTTCATTATTCCAGTGAAAGTTGCTGGGGATAGAAACCACATGTGTTCTTGCATATCTGACATAGCAAGTGCTTAAATAAAGTTAGTTGCATTAGTAAATGAACTAATAAATGAATTATGTTTGGAAGAAAAGTTTTCAGTAATTACTATATACTATACACTCTGTGAAGCACTTTATATAAATTACCTCATTTATTCTCTAAAAGAACTCAGATAAGTGTGATTACTACTCCAGTAATACACATGAGGAAACAAGAGAAATTAGACAATGACCAAGATTACTGAGGTGTTAAATCTAAGATTCCAAGATTTTCCAGACTTTATCCAAGTGTCTCCATCTAGCCACCTTCTCATTTCTCAAGGTTCAGAAAATATTTTGTCAATTTTCCAAGACATATCAGGTACCAGTTTACTGCTGCAATGTAATTAACGTTATGAGGTACTAAACCATATGGCAGAATCCTATTTTATTAATTTCTAATAATGTTTCAAATGCTAAAGAAGCTAGAATATTGTTTTCTGTTTCATGATCTCATTTAACTCCCTAGTTAACTCTTATTTGGCATTTATTATGTTCCAGTGTTTTGAGTACTTTACATGTTATAACAACTCTATGAAATTTTGCTATTATTCTAATTTTATAAATATGGACACTAAGGCATAGGGAGGTTAAATAGCTTGATTAAAGCTACATGTTTTAAGAGTTAAACTCAACTCTGAAACATGATTTCTGAACAATGAACTTGAAGTCTAGTCAAGGGGACCATGACAGTGAATCACATTGCATGGCCCAGCACCAGGATGCTCCAGATTCATGACTGCCATGAGTCCCAAAGCACTGGCTCCTTTTACTCAGGGCATCTTTTTCCCTGGGTTATACTGCAGAGCACTGATGCAGACCAACTTTCCAGTCATCTTTTATATATATCCATCAAAAGCACCATTACATCATATCTTGAGCAGTATAATAAAATTAAGTCAGATACATATTCGTTGTGTGATTTGCTGATCAAAATTGAGAAACAATCCACTCACTTGTTGCCTAGGATGGAAGATCTATTTCATACTTTGTTTTAAAATTTTAGATCATTCTCAATTTCATAACATTAGGATAATAGATGTCAGTTTTTGTATATGGATACTGGAACCAGAAATAAGTTTTATTCCTAAACCTTTCATAGTATGGAATTGTTTTTGGAAATCAATACATACATAGTTCACATATGGTATCATCAAAGACATAGAAATTCTTTGTTGACAGGTTTTCCTTGAGTGATAATTTTAAATATGATTTATATTGCAAAAATGTTATATAATTTACATTTTATTTCATATAATGTATTTAAATACCATATCACCAGTTATATGTATGCTGTATTCTATAATAAAATGGCACATCTCATTATTCAGCTCTGCTAGTGGCAGTGACATATCTGATTTGAAATTTTGTTTTCAGTATCATTTAAAATTAGCTACAAACAAAAACTGATTAAAGATGTCTCCTTCAGATATTCCTTAAGTATCTACTTATATTTCTTTTTTTCTGGTTGCTCCCTGTCTCTTTTTTTTTTTTCTTACCATATGCTAGTGCCATTCAATTTTCTTCTCAGAACTCCACTAACTCTTCCTTTCAGTTCCAAGTTAATCTCTTATCTTCTTTCTCATTAACCTTTAATATACACACTTGCTCTCTCCTCTTTACTTCCTATCCAGCTCATTCATCTCTCATTTCTTTCCTAATAGAAGTGAGAAAGGAAACTCAGTACTCTGTGAAACACACACAAAATTAAGGTCTCAAAGATTAGAAAACAGTATAACTCAGTTGCAACTCTTGAATACAAACATACTTAACATGTCATCTTTTTCTTAATATTTAAGGGAACAAAAGACATACTAATTTTTAATCATCCTCTGTTCCATCAACTGCAGTTTCTCTAAACTGCATTTGAAATTACCTGTTCAAAGTATTTAAGTGTATCTGGAATGCATCTTAGTATTTCTGCTACAGAGCAGAGAAGAATGACTGCAGAGCAAGCCTTCATTGAGTATTTGATGGGCAGAATTGAAATAAATACACTTAACGCTTGAGAGAAAAATAGTTAAAGGAGAAACTACTGTTCACCAATACCCAGGCAGAGACTGTAGAGCTGAATGAGGATAGGCAGTCAAGACTCACAACTTTATCCTGAGGTTCAACCACTCCCTGACCTCCCTGATTGTCTTTTCCCCAGCTCTCCTAGGCCATCTATTCCAAGATTCAAGCAACTTTTTGAGAGTTAGGTTTGGAGCCATACTTAGAGGCTTAAAGAAACAACCAGTGCCATAATGCCTTGTTTATAATTGATCCTTGTGTAAATGTTAACCCAAATCTAAAACTAGGATAAAATAAAACCCCAGATATAAAAATTCCTTTAATAATCTTCAATTCCTATTTTTATCACTTATTTTTTTTCATACCAGGGATTGAACGCAGGGCCCCTTAACTACTGAGCCACATCCCAGCCCTTTTTATTTTCAGACAGGGTCACACTAAGTTGCTTAAGGCCTCCCTATGTCACTAAGGCTGCCTTTGAACTCACAAATGTCCTACTTCAGCCTCCCACGCAAGGGGGATTACAGGCATGCGTCACTACACCAGGCCATGTATCACATTTTAAGACTTATTTCCCACATACATTAAAACCTCACATACTCCCCATGCAATTGGACCCATGGAATGTTACAAGTGCAAGTTACCCTACAGTTAACTTTAAAAAGTTCAAAATGAACTCTTTTCAGGGGTCCTTTCAGGGGTTTTGAGTTTTCTACCACTTTAATTACAGAAAATCTTGTTTAAACATTTGACCTTAGTGTATGTTTCTATTCAGAGAAGAGCATTAGTTGCTATTTACATGTTGATGTCAACAGTCCTAACCCAATTCTATCATTTAAAAATGAACGCAAATAGGAAAGTCCATAAGAGACATCAAAAATAAGATGGTGGCAGAACCAGGATTGAAAATACTAACATTACTACTAAGGGTTTTCACCTGCCAGAAATTATTTCTCTCTGGTCTACTATATTTGAGAGTTTAGAATGTTTGATGGGCAAAGCTTATTATGAAATATTTTTTATAATTACCACAAAGCTCTTATTTCTGTACTTTTCTTAGATATGAACTGAGGGCAGACATTCCTAAGGCTTTTTGTTCATAATACAAATGCAGTAGTTTAGTTAGAAGCTATGTCTTAAATGACCCATATTGTCATTGTATTGCTCCAAATATTAGTAGCTTGACATCATTTTTCAATATTCCTTTCCTTGTTCCTTCCATGTCCAGCCTAGGAGTTTTTTTTTTTCTACGTTCACCTTCTTATCAGTGCTGCTCCCTCCTGTGGAAGTAATTTCCCCTTCAGCTTTATTGAAGATGTACAACTTGATGTTTTAATATGCCTATACATTGTGAGATGATCACCACAGTCAAGCTAATTAACATTCAACACCTCATGTAGTTACCACTTTTTCATTTCTTGTGATGAGAACGCTTAAGATCTACACTTTTAGCAAAATTCAGGTATACCAATGACAGTATTATTAACTGTGAGCATCATGCTGTATATCAGAGCTTCAAAATTTATTCATCTTGTATAATTGATACTTTATCATTTGACCAACAACTCCCTATTTTCCCTGTCTCTACCCACAGGCAATCACCATTCTACTGTGCTTCTATAAGTTTGATTTTATTCTTTTTGGGTACCAGCAATTGAACTCAGGGGCACTCGACCACTGAGCCACATCCCCAGCCCTATTTTGTATTTCATTTAGAAACTTAGAAACAAGGTCTGAGTTGCTTAGCACCTCACTTTTGTTGAGGCTGGCTTTGAACTCGCAATCCTGCCCCAGCCTCCTGAGCTGCTGGGATTACAAGCATGCACCATAGTGCCCGGCTAGTTTGATTATTTTAGATTCCACATATAATTTAAATCTGTGTATGGATTATCTCATTTAACATAATGTCTTCTAGGTTCATCCTTATTGTCATAAATGGCAGGATTTTCTTTTATGTGACTGAATATTACATTGTACAACAGATTTTTATTCTCAAATGGTGTGACTATCTGGTTTGTAACCAGAGAAATGGAAACATTGAGCTCTATATATGTACTATGACTTGAAATGCATTTAAATAAATTTTTTAAAAAAGACATACAAGTAGCCACCGGGTATATGAAAAGGTGCTCAACATCACTCATCTTCAGGAAAACTCAAATCCAAAAACATGGATTACTTATTAAACAATTTTTTACTATAAATTTTTGCATTATTCAAAATGATTCTCATCCCAAAACTTAATTCCATCAATTCTGGAAGAAGGACATTAAGATAATAATGCATTTACTCATTTAAATGGAGGAAATTTAATAGAGAAGGGGATTTTGTGTGATATGGTAGAAGGAACTTTTCAACAGGTATAAAACAAATCATAATACAGTTGAATGATTAGAGTCTGATAAGAGGGATAAGGACAGAGAGGCAGCTTAGTGCTCAGAGTTCATTCTGGTCAAGTCTGAGATAGAATGGAGCATTCCAATCGGAAATACTTAAGCGAAAGAGATAGTTTTTCCATGTGTTCATGAATAGTAACAGCTCTGAGTCTCAGATGACCTGTAGACCTGTAACATAAGACCTTCAACACCGCAGGATGCATAGACACTCTATGCACCTTACTCTTTTGAGACCTACCCAGTTGTCCTTACTCCTGTCATCCTACCTTACTGCCTAAAAGGGGCCTTGTTATTTGTCAGTATAGCACACCCAACCAGGTGTGGTGGTACAATCCTGCAATCCCTGTGACTCTGGAGGGTGAGACAGGTGGATCACAAGTTCAAAGCCAGCCTCAGCAACTTTGTGAGACCCTTGGCAACTTAGTGAGACATTGTCTCAAAATGAAAAATAAAGAGAGCCGGGGATGTAGTTCAGTGGTAAAGCACCCCCAGGTTAAATCCCCAGTACTAACAAAGACATTTCATCCCAAGGTTTGCAAGTTATATATGTCAATATAGCCTCATTTCATTTTATTTCAAATTTTCATAAAATTTTATGATGTGAGAATTTAATCAATCAGATATCAAAACATTAACTATTTGTTTATGTATTGTTTTCTGTTTTCATTTGTCTTTACTATTTCATCCCTTTTTCCAGAGAAACTTCTATTTTTATCAGAATCAAAATAGTCACATTCATTATATTGTTAAAAGTCCCAAATTCAGGATAAGAGGTATGCAATAATTGTAAGATTCGGACAATATTGTACAACACAGTATAAAGCCATGTGAGCTGCAGCACACAGCTTAGCTACATTAAATGTCATTATCACTCCATTAGTGAGGAATGTATCCAGTATAATATATTGTATATAAACACTATAGAAAACTCCAAGAGATTCCCAATAGAGTATGCAGATTCCATTATTCTCAATATATATTTTTCATATATATAAATTTTAAAAATAAAACAGGTTGGTAAAGATAGATACTTGCATTAACTCTGGTTTTAGTGTTCAGAAGGCAAATCAGGAAGAATTATCAAATAGCATGTTTAAAATAGAAATGCAGAATACTCCAGTAATAGGTCAGCTTACATGAACAGCAAGTAAGTGGAAAAAAGTCATTTGGGTTTGAAAATCTAACAGACTAGATAACCAGAATCTATCTCAATTTCCAATTTTGCCAATGCTCTTCTGTTAAGATCTCTACCATCCTTAGAAAATGTTTTCACATTACCAAGTTATTTCTTTTGTAAACTCCTTGACAAATTAAAACTATGGCTTCCACTTAAATTTTCTGTTTATTTCTAACACCACTATAAGCTTACATATTGATAAAAGCTGTCTAAGGAAAAGTCCCAAGTAAAACAGAAAAATGACCAATATCTAAGCCGTACTGATTAAATGTGAAACTTCTATAACTCTTTGTTACTTCTCCTAGATCATTGAATGGAAGGAAGATGTTCTTGAACTACTAAGAAATACATAATTGATTAGATGTAGTCTGAAAAAGGAAATGTTTAGGGTTATGTGCAAATGTCTGTCTTGAATAATTGAGTGAATGTAATTTCTGTCATGAACAAAGACCAATGACATTCTGATTTGATTTTCATTCTGGAAAAGTTGAAGCTATGGGTACAAAGAACAGATCAGTAGTTACCAAAGGTTAGGGGTGGAAACGAGAGGTTTCATATAAAGGGCAGCAAAAGGGAATTTTAAGAATGATGGAACTGTTCTGTGTATCAATGGCAGTAGTGTTTGTGTGTTTCTAAACAACATATAAAACTCAAATAGTTGTGCCAAAGAGTAAATTTTACTATATATAAAACTAAATAAAAATAAAAATAAAATATATAAAATAATCAGTGTTCAGTGATGAATTATTTCAAATGGAGATATAGCCTAAGAATTAGAAGAATGTCAGAATGATTACTGGGGAAAATAAATGAAATTAATGGAGCACTAAATTGGAAATTAGACTAGAGCAAGGAAAATAACAGGGTAGAAAGAAATAGCAACTAACAATATTAAATTAAAAGTGAGACACATATGGTAAAAATGATGCCACCTACCACTTCCCCAGATGTCTAATGTTAGGAAATTATTTCTGCCTTTCTACTCCTATACTCCATCATAAAGTCATTTTCCTCAGAGTGGTTAGCCTGCATTGGTCTTGTTCTGATCATCTGGCTTCCATGTTTCCTACTGTTGACTATAGAAAAAGATAGGTAAGAAATATAAGACTAGCAGCTCAGACAAATTTGCTAGGTTACATAGTAAGAGAACAATAAAAATCGACTTCCAAGAACTGCCTTTGCTCCACCTGTAGATTTATTTTGAATACTCAAAATTAAGTCGGTCCCTCCACATATGCCACAATAATTGATTCCAGTAATTTGCTTTTTTTCTCTGCATTCTCATCGTTTGCCCTTCCATTGAATCATTCCATGATCATGAAGCACACAGTTACATTTGCAAATGCAATTATTTAAACAAAACAAGCTATTACTTTAAAAACGTGCCTAGACCCAACTTATACCCTTAGGTCAATCATTTCTTGCCTCTGGTTTTACAGAAAAACTCTGAAAGCATTTATGCACAGTGATTTTCTATTTCTCCCTTCCTATTCTCTTAAATTCACTAAATTAAATCCCATAATTACTATGGTAAAGAAGTTAGCAATTTCAGCAATGGCCTTCATTTTGATAAATAAGGGAGTCATTCTTCATACCTCATCCTATTTCATCATTCTAAAGAAATTGACACAGTTAATCATCTTCTAAATTTTTTTTTAATTTAGTTTCCAAAACATCACATATTTGTGGGTTTTCTTCTGCTTTATTGCCACAGCTTGTCTTCTGCTGGTTTCTTTTCTTCTCTGACCTCTAAATTTTGGAATGTTCCTGGGATCAATTTTTTAATCCATTTTCTATTCAGTCATTATATCGATATATGCCACCCAGGTTATGACTCCAAATATCCTATATTTATACTGACAACTCCTAAATTTGTATCTTCTACCTGAACTCCCCCGTGAATTATTGATCTGTATTTTCTAGAGGCTTGACATTTCTACTTCGTTGTTTAATAGACACCTCAAAATACTTCAAAAACTGATCTATGATATTCCCCTAGAACTGTTCCTTTTATAGTCTTCCTCATCTCTGTTAATGGCAACTGCATTCATCCAAGTCATTCAAGTTAAAATTTTGTTGTCCTTGTTCACCAATCTTTCTCTCAACCCTTTATCTTGTCTGATAATAAATCTTATGGTCTTGAATACCAAAGTATATTTAGAACTTTATCATTTCTTCACTCCATCACTGTTACCAATTTGGTACAAGCTACCAGTTGCATCTCTCATCTGTATGTCAATGAGCCTTCTCCAGGATTTCCTGTTTCCATGCTATATTCCAGTCTGCTCTTCACAAAGCACCAGGTTGAACTTATTAAAATCTCATTCATATCATGTCATTTCCAGGCTCAAAAATTCCAATGGACCTCCATCTAAGATCAGAGACAAACTCCTTAAAATTGTCTCCAAGGCCCTGGTCTCTCCTTCCCTCCTTAAATATCACCTCCTACCTTCTCCTTCATGCCCAGGGTCCCAGCTGCACTAGTTTTCTGATGCTTTTTGTGTACCCTGGACTTGTTCCCACCTTTACTCATAGTTTCCTTTAGCTTGATGATTTCCCTCAGTCTACCTGGCTCATGCCCTTGCTTCCTCTAGATCTTTATTCAAAAGTCACTTTCAGTGAGGGTTTTCTTGGAGACCTTTTTCTACTTTATTTTTTTCTCCTTAGTATATAAATTTGACTATTGCTCAATATCTATCTCCTGGAGTTGAATTTAACATTCATAAATACAGATTCTTTGTCTTTTTAATTCATTGCTATTTTACCAGGACTCAAGTGAGTTTGTGACATATTAAAACATTCAACAAGCAATTGCTGGATGAATAAACAAACATCTGAATTTTATATCCAAGATTTCAAAATAAAATGATCAAAAATGCCATTGTATTCTAATAGTTATTTTGAACAAGATTTCTTTAAAAAATCACTATTATTGACATCTTTTAAAGTTACTATATGTGCTAAATAAGAAACAGATAATTTAGAAAGACAGAAACTAGGGATATAGAATATCATGAAGAGAAAAAATCCCAAATAGCTTAACACATTAGAAATTTATTTTTCACTTATGTAAATCCAATGAGTTAGAAAGGGGTTGTCCCACATCCAGTGGCTTAGGAATACAGACCCTTATAATCATTTCAACATGAAGCATTCATGGTTCTTAGATCCCAGAAGAGATAACAGTTTTTCTAAACTATTCTTTATCTTTCTAAATGTTTTTGATTGACACAATGATTTTCCATGTTTGTGGTGTACAGAGTGATGTTTCAATTTATGCATACATTTTACAATGAACAAATTGATAATTAGCATATCCACCACCTTAAATTTTTATCATTTCTTCTTTATGGTAAGTACATTCAAAATCCTCTCTAGTTATTTTGAGATATATAGTGGTTTTATGGATCAATAATACTCCATTATGTACATACATATCACATTTTCTATATCCACTAGACCATTGATGAACATTTAGGTAAATTAGTACAGAATTACAAAAAGTATTTTGGAGGTTCCTTAAAAATTAAAACTTTAATTTTATTAAATTTAAATATTAGTTCAGGAATAGCACTAGTATGTGTATTCCCAAAGGAAATGAAATCAAGGATGCACTTACACTTTCATGTTTATTGTAGCATTGTTCACAATAGCTTGACTGTGGAACCAACCTAATCATTTCTTAAAATTTCTCAACCTGTGTGTAACAAATATCACATTTCATTGGTAATAAAACCTGGCCTTACAAAGAGGATGCGTATAGTTTTAAAAGCATAATTTTATAAAAGCATAATTTCTTCAGTGAATCAATAAAGAGTAGAATCTTTAACTGGAGTTTCACAATGAAACTTTTCAAGGAAAAAGGAAGTTTAAAAATTATTCCAAACAGAATTATTTCAAATATTCTATTTTGCATTTGTGCTAGACAAGCTACATTTCTATGTTTTGGACAAACGATTAGACATTGAGCATGACTAAATGTGCTATTATCATATTTGCATGTTCCTCTTAGATTAACACATTGATTGTTAATAGGTTATACACATTGAATTAAAAAATGACTGTAGCTTTATAATCCTTAAAATTTAGATAGATCTGAGTTTCTCTAATATCTGGAAACTCTTTATAAGAGATTCTTTTAAAGTTTACATAAAATGTGCAATTATTGCCAATAATGTCTATAAATTGGAAATTTTTATGATAAAAACAATATCTATTCTAATAACAATACAAGTATTATGTGAAATTTTGCTAGTACATAATAATTTCATTCCATCTAAAAAGTTTATTGCCTGATTGGCATATAAAGTCATTAAAGTTATTCAAATTGAATCCAACTGGTAAATCTGAAGCAACATTCCATTGTATCATGTGAAGATAAATTATCAGTTTACTAAGCTATAATGAAGATGCATCACAGAGCACATTGAGATTTCATTATAAGTCAGTCTCACTTCTAACATGATTCTATGGCAAATCAAAAAATAGACCTCAATAAATATTATGTATAGTTTGAAAGTGCAAAGAAAATTATATAACCCTTTTTCTCCTTTTATTTTTAACTTTCTCATGATGTTTGAGGGCAATATTTCCCTCTTGATTGAATAATGTGAGTTATGATTTTAATACAATTCTTAAATAGTAGGGGAGGACATTATTGTCCTATTCCACACATTTCCACAAAAGGGAAGGAATTTTTTCACTTCCCAGAAGAGAAAATTTTTATGAAAACATTTCTGGTTCTTGTTCTTGCATATCTATTTATCTTATTTTATCAAGAGTTAGGATTAGAGCTGAAATTAGACTAAAGGGCTAGATATCTGCCAGGTTTCTATTTCTAAATACTATTCTAGATTGTCTTTAAATCTTAATCATTTGCAGAAACTTCAGGCTGGTAGTTGCTCTATATATGATCAATATAAAATATTTACATTAATCACTAATATGTGAATAAAGCTATTTATTAAGTAGTTTTAAATAGTAATTAAAATATTCCCATTGAATATTCCTTTATTATCCTGTTTTAACACTTAATTTTTGTTTACATTAGTGTTAGTACCATAAATATATATATAATTGAAAATATTATATATATGTACACACACATATTTATCTTGGTAAATATATATTGGTATATTTTCCTGCCAAAGAAAATCCTCTAATCATGCCTGTTAAAGATGGTGTTAGTTATTCCAGGTAAAAAAAAATAGGTCATACAATGTTTTAGCCTTATCACAATAACCTTCTGAGAAACAGTTGGATTTCAAAGAAAATGTGAACATTCTAATATCTTTCTACTGATTAATCTACAAGACATTTGACCAATTGTTAGGCATGCTTTAGCGTTATTCTGAAGAACAACAACAAAAACACATTCACTATAGTATATACTCTTTCAGTAAATTTAAAATGTAATATAAATTATATTCTTTGCTTTGGTGACTCAGGATTAAGCCTGCTGGTATTTGTTTCTATGACATCATGTAATCATATCTAAAATTAGATTTGAAACCTCAGAGTACTAGAATCATGCATTCATGTAATTTATTTTTTACTGCCATCCTGTTCCTCCAAACGAAATTAGTACCAAAGTTCTTTTGCTTTTCCTTTAATAATCACTTTGATTCACTTCTCTTATTTTCTAGTTGAAGCACCAATTTCTTCTTGCTTGGAACACTCTATAACCTATAAAATAGACCTTTGATTTTCTAAGTGTGATAATCTTCTCAAAACATTAGGTACATCCTTTTGCTCTTATGTTCAATAGCATTTAATGGCTCCTCATTGCCTTCATTCCTCAAAGTAGGAAGTTTTCTCAGTTTTTAAGTTTGGTCTAATTTTGAATCTCCTAACTCTCTAGAAAGTAAAAGGCTCATAAGTCCTTCAGTGTAGGAAGATGTTTGACATTAAGGGCTTACTCTAAGCTTAAAGACATATAAGGAACTAAGGAAAAGAAAACTCATGTTCTGGGTTATATAATTTAATTTACCTAGGTAGAAAATGAAAGAAAATCAAGGAAAAAGGGTTTTAGAAATAAAAATGCATGTATCCTGTTTATAGTACTTGACTTAATTTTAAGTAAATGAAAAAAGTCCCCAATATATCCAACATTTCCTCCAATTCCTATGTTCAATGATATAACATTTGTGTAAATGTTATATTAGATAGACCTAAAATTCTGTACTTCAAATGATACCTTAAAATATAAAAAGTAAGCCAGGCATGGTGGTACAAGCCTATAATCCCAGCCCTTAGGGAGGCTGAGATAGGAGAATTGCGAGTTCAAAGCCAATCTCAGCAATGGCGAGGTGATAAGCAACTCAGTGAGACCCTGTCTCTTCATAAAACACAAAATAGGGCTGGGGATGTGGCTCAGTGGTTGAGTGCCCCTGAGTTCAATCTCCTGTGTGTGTGTGTTCAATCTCCTGTGTGTATATATATACACACACACACATATATATAAATTAATAGAATCTAAATTCATCATCTTCAAGAAATTTGCAGTCTTCTTTAATGTATAGGCAGTGAAGAAACAATTCAAGATAGAACAAAATCAAGACCTACCCTGTGTAGAAAATCACCTTTGAAGCTCAGAGTAGGCAGAATAGTGCAGCCAACGTCCATTAAGAAGTAGAGCCTAGCTTGCTCCTAGAAGAATGCTTACACATAAAATTACACATAAATTCTTAACAAATTAGTAAAGTCTTTGTTAAAGAATAAATTAAATGAATGACAATCAGAATTGGAGTTTTACTAGAATATTTGGAAGTTAATTTTCCTAGGGTTTCTCTGACCGTGCTTCCAATTTCATTTCAAAATTATCCAATGGGTATAAAAATCAAAGACAGGTCTTCACCCGCCAAAGTCTACATAGATCTTCTATTTGATTTCCAGATAAGCACAAATTTATTTTATACTTTTTGTATCCTATGGAGATGTCTTCTGCAGATACTCTGAAAATGAGTAATATGTTCTCATTGGGATATAAACTTTATAGACAATTACAACATGATCATTTAAAACTAAAATTTTAAAAAATTAAGACAATATTAATCTATGTAACAAAAAATCACATATTACAAAAACAATTGAAAGATTAAATTATAATAGCAAATTTCATCTAAAAGGGTACAGTTACATATATATTTATGTAAATCATGTACTAAAATATATCTTCTCCATTGAACCAGCAACATTCTATTATAAACCTAAAGCTATAAACAACACTCTTTGAAACTGGGTACTTTAAAAAGAGACATTTGACTTTGCTTTTCTTTCCACCTGGATTGGACTTTTGAAATTCTAATGTTTCTGTCCAATTAACGAGTTAATTATAAAAAAAATGAAACTGGATACTTTATCTTTACATTCATTAAATGAATATGCAGTGACTATTATGTATTGGCTCTATCAAAAACAGAAATAAAACAGATACAGCATAGATCAGGTATGTTATTAGGGAAAAAAAAAAACAGCAAAAAATGAGTAACCAAGAGGTTGCCAGTTCAGTGTGAGAAGCCCAGTTTAATTCACTAATTCTCATTGAACTCAGGAGAGTTTAAATGTTTCAATAATAGCTGGAATGAGAGAAAATGAAACATTTGGTGAAGTGGGGGGAAAAAAACAAAATTTGCCAACTAGGAATCAGGCTACAAATAGTTGTCTTCATGTCTTTCACTCTCAAACATTTTGAAAGAGCCAAATTACTCAAATCATTCTATCCACCTTAGAAATGACCAAGTAGAGGTCAATTGCTCAGACCATGTAATAATCTAAAGGAAGTTTGGAAGCCGTCTTTGAACAATGAAAGGAAATCACAGAAATACAGAATAGGCTAGCTATTATACAAGCCACATGTAATGGAGGGCAACCAGTTTCAGAAAATTTCAAGAAGTTACTACAGTTTCCTTGTATTTAGGTTTTTTATGATCTCTGGACTTCTGCTTTACCCAGCATTCTGAAGACCTAATAAATGAATCAATCTGCCAAATACTGGAAGAAGCAAAGACAAAAAGACACAGATATCATATCCTTAAAGAGCTTAAAACTGAACTACAGAGCTTCCATCCTCTTTTCACTGATTCCTTAATTCTATATGTAGTTGCTCAAGATTCAGAAATAAAGATATATTGTAAGGTCCTATCATGAGAAAATTCAATCAGTAGGAGTTCTCCAAAGAAAATATTAGAGATAAGAAAGCATGCTAGTGGTTGATAGTAAGCACAGTGGGATGTTCTATATGGTGGGGGAAGGATGATCAATTGAAGTACCAAATTTAGTTAGACAGTAATGGAAGAACAATATTTAACCACCAGCAGTTTGAAGCTCCAAGGTACTATTCCAATTGCTGGCTCTCTTAAATCTGGAATCAGTGTGAAAATATAAACAAGCCTCACTAAGCATTATTTTAGGGAACATAAAATATTATATTGTAAATTTCTAATTTTTAACTGTACAGAAAATTTTCACTTTAATTCAAAAGAATTTTAAATAGATTTCTAGAATTTCCACATGTGTTTATTTACACATCTTCCAATAAGACAATATAGAAAAGTATAAATTAAAAGAGATAGTAGCATAAATGTACAAAAAATCCTGATACTATAATGAGTTTAATTAACAAAGATTACTGAAGGAACTAAACACATGTGAGGGCAGAGAAAAGGGGACAATAAGGATTGGTGGGTACCCAGGCAATAGCAGTGGATCATTGTCCCTTCAAGTGAAGGGAAAGAGGAGGGAATATTGTCTCTGTAGGTTGAATGGGACTGGAGACGCAAACCAGAAGCATCTGGACTCAAGCTGTGGCCATTGTGAAATGCAGCCACTGCAGGGATCCCAACCAGGCAAGGAGACCTCTTGACCTGACTCATCACCTCCTCATTCCTCATGCCAGTACTTCCCACTGGCCAAATCACAACTGGAAGCTGGAATGCAGAGGACTTTGCATGATGCAATGCATATTGGTCAGCCTCCTGTATTGTAGAAACAGCAGAGAAAGACTGAAAAAAAAAAAAAGATTTAGGAATTCCGAAAATGACAAAGGTTAACCAAGACACAAGGATGAACAGACTTCATCTTCAGTTTTCCTTTATCTCCTGTTGGTGGATTAGTAATCTGTCAAATTGGCTAGTTTGAACTATATTTCTAAGAATTGTTTTTCTTGTGTGTTTTCAGTAAGGGCAAGGCAAAAATGAGGCTCTGTGATATCTGGAGGGCAGAGATGAAGCAGCCACCATTTTGTAGCTAACAATGCTGTTGCCCATCTGCTGACTCACCTGAAAGGAGGCTGGGGTTGTAACTATTTATTCTAGTGGGTTATATACCCTGCTGGCACTTAAAAATTCTGAAACCAAAAATGAAGTGGAGAAGGCGTATTAGGGAGATAACTGAAATTTCACTAGTTTCCTTGCTGGGGCATTTGATATCTGTACAAAACCCCTTTTCAAGAGAGGAAGTTCCTAAATTCAATACTATTGATGTACACAGAACACAGCTCAGTATCTTTGTATGAAATACAATTCTCTCTCCATTAGGTCTAGATATGGATCCTTATGAGTCAGTGACCTGTAAATATAAGACAAATTAATAGTCTGTATGCCCATTTTACAAGGTACTGTAGAAAAAAGATTGTTGAAATTACACTTCCTATTTGAAAATGGAAGAATAAGTTATCCCACAAAAATTTTTATTTCCCATTGGGTAGAAATCACAAAATACATATTCCTTATCAGTGAAGAAAGTTTCTGATGTTATCAGTAAGGAAAGTTCCCGATGTTAGTCTACTGGCAAATTGACTGTGGTTAGCATTGATGTTCTGATTTTATTGTACTCCCCACTTCTGCAATTAAGGATTCTTGAGAGGTGATCTGATCACACTTCTATAAATAAAAGTTGTGGTTTCTCTGGTAATCTAACTGCCTCAAAAACTTAATGGAAATTCAGCCACTCTGTTTCTGATCAATCCATGTTGAAGTAAATACAAATCATATTTGCTCTACAAATTCAGATCTTGCAATTACTCTAATCTCTGTCTACCCTCCTGCCTTGTGAAATCATAGATTTGTATGAGAAGTTATAAGACCTTTAAACTGTGTTGGCACCTATCACTGAGAAATCCACTTGCTTCAGTTAGTAAAACACAATCAATTGGCTTTTATTTACTTTTGACATTTGAGATCTCAAACTATGCAACTTAGTCAACTTATATTGCAAGCTACATGAAGAGAGATCATTTCAAATAGGCTAACCTCTATTTACCTTTCTTTCTATAAAAATATTTTAAAAGAATTTTTTTTGAAATTATATCAATATATTTTTTGGTATTTCATGAGTATCATTTTGGTAGGGCTATTTGACAAATTTCAGCATTAATTGTCAACTCTGTAGACATGTTTAACAAAAAAGGCAACTACTCTTGGCCCTTTTAATACAGGCAAAATGTCCTATTGCATAACAAATGCTAGAGATTCAGTAGATTTGAGAGTGCTATGTTAAAGGAATAAGATGTTTTCTTTCAAATGCCATTTAATTTACAAGTAACATAATACAAACAATACATTAATGGCTATCATGATCACCAGTGATTTGTAGAATAAAATCTACAGACCTACCTACCTAGAAGGCTGAAATTAGTAAAACTATATTCAAATAGGTGTTTTTTATCCTTAGATTTAACAATCAGATTCCTTTGATCCCAGTTTTACAAGGTGTGATGGGGAATTAGGGAGAAGAGACAGAAGACTGGCAATGCACGCTGAGTTAAGAGTTGCGACAGGGCTCATGTTAGTCATTATCCAGATTAGAATGTTTTAGAAAATGTGAAATGTCCTAAATTTGGTCTATTGGGAAGAATATTAAGGATGAATAACCCATTAGCTCTAAACAAACTAAAGTTGAAATTAAATACTTCCTGAAAATGCTACCTTTTGAAGTAAATTACCTGTTTCATGTTCAGTAGCTCTTACTTTTGATAATGCAGTTTTGAGAAACATTTTGTTCTTTAAGGCTACACCTAAAATGTTAGAGTTCTTGGCAAATTGAAAAAGAATCAATTAATAACTTAGATATGCCTTTTTGCCACACCCACAATAAAATATTCATTCCAAAATGTTAATAATGCTGAGGTTGAGAAACTCTTGTTTAGAATAGTGAAGATACTAAGCCTATAAATATAAGAAATAAAACCATAAAACTAGCACATCTGACCTTCACATTTAAGAAGCAGATGACCAATATCTCAGGAGAGCCAAGTTTATCAGAAGATATGATTCCGGCAATAGAGTTCTTAGCTCTGCTGTATTGTGTAAAGAAATTCATATTGCAGGCTATTTAAAATCCCTGTAGACATGATAACTGATACTGGTTCCAAAAGTTTCCCTCAATGTGGATATATTAATTAGATTGACTAGATGAGGGCCACTGAATTAGCAATAAAATCCCACCAGTTGACTGTAAGAAAACCGCATATGGTCTACCAGTGGTAGGTCACTTACTTACTAGAGACTGATTAGTAAAGTAATAAAGAGGAAGAAAAACAATTATTTTGATGGATAGATGAACTCCAGAGTATACGCACTAATTTAGTTATTTAATTTTCATTACACTTATGAAAAACTAGAATTTAATACTATGCATATTTCTTTGGGGAGTTTCAGTTTTAATTAGATATGACTTGGGCTCGCTCTTTTTCCACTACTGAAATAATATACAAACTTAATATGAGTGTGTGTGTCTGCGTGTGTGTGTGCATTCACATAAAGTAGGCTATTACAATTGTATAATTTTTATTTCTGCACACATACACAAGGATAGGTCTTCAATGGAATACAATAAGAACAAAAGGGCATAGAAATTATTGCAATTGAGTGTATCTTAAACATTTCTCCTTTACTTCTAGAGTTTGGTTGTAGTTTTGTTTACATAAATCTTTGCTTATATGAAATAAGCCTCATTTTGATTTAGAGTTTAAAAAATGTGAAGATAATAGTCCTAAACATAAGCTATTGTTCCTAAGGTACTTTTTCAGAGACTAAAAAAAGTCTTCTAAAACAATGATTATTTTAATAGAATCCTGTCATGATGTTAAGTGACCTCTAAAATTATTTTACTAGCAGGGTATTAAGAACTTTAGACCCAAATACAATCTCCTAGATTTAAAAACAAAATATTTCTTTAAAAGTAAAATAAAATTAAAATTAAAAGGAAATAAGATATGTGTATAAACCTCAAAAACAATTTGATATAAGGTAAATTAAAATTTTTATATAATTAAAAGTTATTTATCCTATAAAAAGCAAAACCATAGTATGTGTGCCCTTGGAGATACACACCACACATACTCACTCACACACACACATATTTAAAGCATCGGAAGGCTGTATACCAAATTAATGATCAAATATGAATGCCAATGAGGAATGAAGAAACAGGAAGGGAGACAGAATTGCGAGTTGACTGGGGAAAATGGAATAGCATCTTTGTGATGTTTTATTTGGTTTATTAAAATAACAAATTATGATAAAATGTTGGCAATAGCTAATTCTGGGTAAAGTATGCAAAGATGTTTGCCATACTGTCTTTTGAACTCATTGTGCCTTCAGTATTTGACAAAAGAAAAATTACATTTAATAAAGTAGAACATTATCTGATGCTCAGATATAAATATTCAGAGACCAAACAATAAAAGACTGTAGAATAGTCGAAGGTCTATAAATAGTAGTGAGTGAAGTATGAAGCATACGAGAAGGGCAAGAATTAAAGAGATATAAGAAAAATAGTTTATAAAAATGACTCTTGAAAACAATTGCAAAATATTTGAATGTTTTCCTGAATATAGAAAGAAGACAAACACACAAATTTTTGAATAGGAATGAAATTGCCAGAATTATGTCATAAAGAGTTTGCACAGGAAAAAGTAAAGAAGAGGTTTTGAGAAAAAGTTAAGAGCTGAGTACACTTAAGTAGCTATTGCAGTAGTCCAAGCAAGAAATAATGAAGTGATTAAATAAGAGAGAGAGTGGAACAAAGGAAGAAATTTGAGAGATTTAACTAACAAGAAATGGTGAATATTTACATGGTGAGCAAGGCAAAAGCATCCAGGATGTCTTTTGTCTCAGGGTAGGGCAGCATGGTGAGCAAGGCAAAAGGAATACAAAGTAAGAAACAAAATATTGAATGGATTTGGTGGGAAAGCACTTGATATTTTTGAGGGAGAGAGCCCTAAGATTTTTTTCCTCATAGACTCTTATATTAGTCCTTTTTCTTTTTCTTTTTTTTTTTTGGTACTGGGGATTGAACTCGATCACTAAGCCACATCCCCAGCCCTATTTTGTGTTTTATGTAGAGACAGGGTCTGAGTTGCTTAGCGCCTCGCTGTTGCTGAGGCTGGCTTTGAACTCACGATTCTCCTGTCTCAGCCTCCCAAAGTGCTGGTATTACAGGTGTGCGCCACCGCACCTGGCTCAGTCCATTCTTTTTCATCTTCCATACTTCCCTTTCATGAAGCTGTTAATCACTCAGGTGCATGTTTCAGCACTTTCTACTAGATTTTGTGACTTTTGACTTCCACAACCACCAAGACAATTGGCACAACATGACGACATTAATTTTCCTAAAAATGCCAGATTTTATTCACTCAAGGCTGACTCAACAGTACGTGGGTAGTCTCAGAAGAACAAAAACCTTCAAACATGACACATTTGTAGAACTAAAATAAGAAGAGTGGAGCTTGTGTAGACATCTTGCGGGGATGACACTAGAAAGAGAGATGTTGAGTTGTGTTCAGTATTCCAGATGTTTCCTAAGGATGACTGGAAACTATTGGAGGTTAATAAGTAAGTAACCTGACCACGTATGTAGTTACAAAGATTGTCCTAACAAGTAAGTCAATCAATGGCCTTCTTTTACTATACAGCCTTCTTAGGAAAATACAAATATAAAAATACTATATATGGAAGACAGAAAAAGGAAACTCAACATGTGGGTATTGAATATCTCTGAATAAGAAAATACTGACAATTTAAAATATTTGTTTAAAGATATACCAGAATACATTTTCCTGTAATGAAAAAATATTTTAATCTATACTTGGAACGAATGATTCATACTTACAAAAAAAAAAAATCATACAGGACAATCTCATCGAAGCATCTCTTTTTAAAGTCATCAAACTTCAGGAATAAAGACTTATGGTTGAAGTGGTGTAGGCCAATAATCTCAGACTTGGGAGGCTGAGGCAAGAGGAAGGCAAGTTTCAGTTTGGGCAATTTAGGGAGACCCTGTCTCAAAATAAAAAATAAGAAGGACGGGGGACACATCTCAGTTGTAAATCACCCCTGGATTCAAGCCTTGGTACAAAAGTAAATGAAGAAATAAAATAAAGACTTACACAGGCATTGGGCAATAAGAGGATTTCTAGAAAGGAAAGATGAATTGGTGTCAGATGTCTCCACACAAGCATCCAGGGAATGCCAGTGGTAAAAGAATAATGTGCACAGTATCCAAAGGCATCTGCAACATTCTGGAGGAAAAGTGTGAACAATGAATTTCATGCTCTACTAGGTTACTCTGCCATTCAAAAGGCAATGAACATTTTCCAATATGAAATAACTGACAGCCCAGGGAATACAGTCCACATAGAATTTTTAAAAAGGAAAAGTAGTTAGTGGAAAATAAAAGATAACTCATAAAAAGACCATTTGGTAGTAAATTCCACCTTTAGGTATATTTATAAAGAACCAATTTGAAAAACAAAAGATCAGTGGAGTAGGAGGAGGAATAGGTGGAGGGAAAAAGGAGGGAAAGAGGAAACACTGGGGACTGCAATTGTGCAGGCATGATTATGTCAAAATGAACCCATTATGTATAACTATAATACACAATAAAAGCATACAAATAGGCCATGTGGTGAACATGGAATCCAATTTAACAGAAATCTAAGTCAAATAACTACGGGTATTATGACTCCCTAACACTCATAATACCCATTCTTGAAACAGGTTTTTCCCCCAATATATTGACTTTTTCCTATTAAAAAATAAGAAAATTAGCACAAATGTATTTTCTTTTTGTCCATCCTAGCTTTATTCTACCTAATTACCTTACATTTACCAAGTGCATGTGCAAGCATGTGCATACACACGCAAATGCATATACCCTCTTCTAAAAACCAACCATGACTTTTAGAGGTAATAGGTACACAACCCACAATAAGGGAGAGGGACATCTCCCTGCACCTATTATCCTCTGGTCAAATTCCCTTGCCCAAATCACGGGTAGTGCTGTACATTATTTTGAAGAGTTCTTCAGTTCCTCCTGATAGTACATGAATAATGAGACCCATAACAATTTTGTGGAAAAATAGAACCATTTACCTCAATGGATTCCTTACTTAGAAAACAGGCCCTAAAGGTTGAAAATTCCCTTCTTCCCTTTTCTCTCCCCCACTTCTCTTTCCTTTTTTCTTTTTCTAAATCTTCACTCATTGCTCTTTATAATCTGAAGGTAAACATTTCCCTTATTTCTACAATAAAATCAAAGTAGGGCTTTATTTGTACAGTTGCTTGTACAGTAGTATTTAAGTTTCATTATAATATTTTAAAGTACTCATTATCTACATGTACTTTCCATAGATTAGAAGGCTTTCTCCTCCTAGACTGTTTGGTAAACAATCCAGAAATTTGATCAAACTTAGGAACTATTTGTGTTCCTTCCACTTCTAAAGCAATAAATTACATTTACAACTTTAAATTAGTATGTAAAACATTGAATTTAATTGATATTGCTGATTTTGAGTACAAGGTCATAGCTAAGGAAAATTGGATGAACACTCCTTTGAAGAAAAATTAAGCATAAATGCTGTGACTAATAGATGTTTGTAAACTCAAAATGAATGTTAGAGATTTCCTAGTGCAGACTAATTTTGTCAAAGAAACTGATTTTTTTTTTTCTGAAGTCACACAGGTACTCGATATATTCTATGCATATGATATAAAGCCAGTTAATACCTATTTGTTTGCAAAATAATCATTAAATTTTATCAAATAATGATATTATTGATTTATCTATTTATAAATTGTTTTTTTCTTATTGCTATACTGGTTTCTTTCTCAGTCTGATATTGTTTATTTGCACTCTCCAATAGACATCTTCTAAAGGGAATTGTAGGAATAAAACCAAAAATATTCTGAGGCAGAATTAGGTCACTGTGGATCATCTTGTTTCCTGTCTCAACTGGCAAATCAATTACAGCTATATAAGAGGAATGGGCTTGTTGTACTTATGCTTCTTAGCATGAACAGTACTCTTACTAAGCACATTTATCCTTTAAAAAATAGAATTACCTTGATCTCTCAAGATATATTCATCTCAATAAAACGGTACCAGTTTATTTGCATATTCAGTTATCTATGCAAATTTAACTTCCAACAATATTGAAAATACAGATTCAATTACTGTCATTTCAGATCTCATTTTTTTTATAATGACATACGTGAGTCAGGCTCCCTTACAGAGAAAAGTTTATCTCAGTTTAAAAGACAAACTTCAAATAGCATGGTACAAGTTTTAGCCAGGGTCCCCCATATTTACAACAGAGTATGGTATGAGTATGTATCTGTGTCTCTCTGATCCTCCTTTTATAAAGTCTCCAAGATTCAATTATGGAGACTCTAACACCTTTATTTAATTCAAATCATTTTCCAAAGTGTCATATCTACACATCCTATTCAAATTGTTCCCACTTTCTTAATACCTCACAATGAGAATTAAATTTCAACATATGAAACTTGGGAGACCCTCAAACCACATCCTAATCATAACATTTCAGCCTGGGCCCACAAGATTTGTTCTCACAATGTATAGCATAATCATTGTATCTCCAGTTGTCCCAAAGTGTAAATTTGTTCTATCCTTCATTCAAAAATCTCTAGCACAAAGTCTCAACTGAGACACAAACTTGCTGCAGGTATGAACCTATATAGTTCAAATAAGATACCTACTTTCAGTATACAATGGTGCAACCAAAATAGTGCATATACTGCCATTCCAAAAGGGAGGAAGAGGCAAGAAGATACAAATAATCAGCCCTAAATAAGAACAAAATTCAATTGGGCAGGTATTAAATTATAAAGCTCCAAATCAGGCAACTTGTGTACACTGCAGGTGAGGGATGAGCCTCCAAAGGCTTTGAGCTGCCATGTCCCCATAGTTTTTCTGGTCGATGCCCAGATTCCTTGGGCTGTACCCTGATGTTGGTGACTCGCCCATAGATAGGGCATGTTGCTGTTTGCTCTACTTTTCTGGTGTCTCCACTGCAGCTTCACTCCCGTAGCTCCACTAGACATTGCACCACTGAATGCCCTCTACAAGGTCTCTGACCAGTGGTAAACTTCTGTCTGGCTTCCCTTTAAAATTTTAGTGAAATCTAGCATGGCTTCATACCTCTTGAATTTTATGGACCTGAAAAATCAGCTCCATGTACACATCTAAGTCTGTCACTGGCATACGCCACAGCCAGGCCTGCTTGGATCATGTTGTAGCAGCTTTAAGAGCACTTTGCCAGAAAGCCAGAATCCCAGGGCAGCCCTGGATTTGAGCAGACACACTTTTAAAATGTAGTTTGCATAAAGAACAGCATTTTGCAATTCAAACTTTTTGTTGCCAGCTATTTCCTTACAACCAACCAGTGCTACCCTCAAAACATACATACAAGCAAGCACACACATCTTTGCTTGCATTGTATGTGAGAATTATTCATTCCCAGGACTGAATATGTAAAAAGGAAAGTCGGGATATAAAAAATGAGAAACACTATTTCTCAGTTGATTCAATATTTTATTTAACATGTACATATGTGAAAACACAGTGAATCCCACAACCATGGACAGTCATAATAGGACTCTAACTAGAATAGGATTTATTCCATGCATGTAAAATTATATCAAAATGGATTTTGCTGTCATATATAACTAAAAAGAACCAATAAATTTAAATAAAACTCAAGTCCATGTTGTTTTTGGTTTTCATCAGTTTTTCCAGACCCAAATTTCATGGAATGAGATTTTATCAAAATGAAATAAATTCAGAGCCAGAATTAAGTTCAGAGTACTTAAATTTTGGGTATGAATATTAACAAAATATCATTGGTCAAATAAAATCAAATGCATATATGAATATGTGATAAAATCCACTATTCTATACAATTAATATGTACCAAGAGAATTTTAAAATAATTTTTAAATTTTATTATAGATGAGACATTTTAAATTAGAAAGGTAAGACATAATTTCAGGTTAAGATTAAGAATATTTTACAATTTTACAATAACATGTATACAACATAATATTCAATTGTCCTCATTTTTCTCCAAACTCTTCCAAGTCCATCACAATTGAAATCTACTATGATGTGATACTAGGAATAACTATTTTACTCCACACACAGTATTCATTCTATCCTACCTGTATAAGTAATTTTTTAAAAATCTGTTTTATCTTACCTATCAACCTCATTCTGCTTTGCATCACCCTTCCCCCCAAAAAAAGAAAAAAATCTTTGTTAAATTATTCACTCATTTGTATATGGCAACTAAATACCAGATTAAAATGTCTAGTAGATTGTGTCAAGTGAACTTTTGCTAAGATGAATAAATCAAGTTCACCTGAAAAGGTGCCATTTTCTTATGAAACAGGATCTTAAATGTAAAGCCACCCTGCTTTAGGAAGTTAATTTCTATTGAACTATAATGTTTATCTGATACTGGTACATTAGTAGTATGTTGTGTCTTCATGCCTTTTATTTACATTGGTACATACTTAAAGTATTAAATATGTACTTACTAAATACTTAATATCTTGTGTAATTCAGAAAGACTTTTTCATAGAGTTGATAAACTCTTAGCTCTGGCATCCCTTGGGAATTAATGCTGATAGTTCACTTATTCTGTTTCCATTATATTGTATTCAGAACATCTGATTGAGTGGTAAAGTCCAGGGCTACAACCCAAATTCCTATGTTAGCCTCCTATATACATGGTGAGGACCCTTCAAGGACCAGCTGCTTGCACAAACCATTGATTAACTGTTATATAAAAGTGTAATTGTTTATAGTACTTTATAAACAGTATATATGCATGTTATTGTAATTATCATATGAAATTGCCATTCTTGTGAGTCAGATACATTTCAACATTGGTAATATGGTTCAGCCTAACAATTGTATAGATATCCCATTGTTACCATAGGGCAGTTTTTGTAATCCCATCATGGAGTACTCTAACTTGATTCTTAATCTTGCTGCTTAAATTTTAAAGAACTTCCTTCATTTTTCTTCACTGGCCTTTTTTCAAGAAGAAATCTTAGTTTAAAGTAGGCTTAAAAGTTTATAAGCATCTCTATCCATGACAATGTTGAAAAACTAAGCATTTAAAAGACTTTTTTTTTCTTAATGATGACCTACAGAGCTCAATCAGAAATCATATTTTGCTTCAGATGATAGTCTTATGAATTTAATAAAATATGACCTGAATAAACTATTAAAATATGATACAACAAAAATGAAAGGAAATACCTCCCATTATAAAAGGCTGCTTCACTTTTTTGCAAAAGAAATATGAGCAGTGGAGATTACAATATTATAATTTGTTGTCATTAAATGATATTTTAGAACTTTTAATGATAAGTTACCACTTGGGGTTTATTCAACCCGTTCTCCTCAATGTGACTCCCATTGATCTTTTAAAAATTTACAACTCAAAGAGTTCACTGGATTAACATTGTTATTTTAATTGATAACAAAATGCAGGTCTGGGAGGAGGTATTCAATGTTTTTGCTAAATTCTTCACAATATTTTCTGTTTACTTCCCAAGACATTTTCTATAAATTGTACATTAGCAGGTTCTACAAAAACTAAAATTGTTTACTTTCAAAAAGTTTAAACACTGCTTTAAATGCATAGAGTTTTCTACAAAAATGAGATTAGCGGCTTTAGTACTGCAGAATAGCAATATAATAAAAATTATTACAGAAATCAATGATGCTTTCATTTGCAGAACTAATCTTATGGTAAGATCTTGTTTATATAGATATTAAACAAATGCATTATTCACATTTTGTAATGATTTTTAGGGAAAAAAGTCACTTTTAATTATCATATGGAAGTGGTGTAATAAATGAGTATAATTTTTATTAACAGAAATTTAATTTACATAAAACAAATGTTCATTGAATTATTGAATATGATAATATCCACATGCCTATTCGTGTTTGTCATATTTTGTGCCTTTCGGCGACATCAGAATTATAACAATCTGATTTATGCATTAAATTTAATGCATAAGATGACAACATACAGATATGTATGCCTTATAATGTATAATTTAAACATGATTGCTATATATTTCACCCATTCTTTCATGGCTTTACCGATTTTCTCATGCAGCCAGATATCACGATTAAAATGCAGGTTGCCAGATATGAATGTCTGTTTGAATTAATGAATATTTTCATAAAAATACTCCAACTATGAATGTTTTAAAAACCTTGTCATAACATTCACCAAACTTACACATGACAGCCAGCATGTGTTACTGCGTTTTCATCTTAAATATTTGATGATTGCCTCTTTAAATCCAAGATTCATAACCCAAAGGCTTTCATTTTCTTACACCATGTGTAATTCGAGAGACATTTATTAGTACAGTCCTGTTTTTATGCATCAACAAAACATCTGAAGAAAGCAATATATGAATTTCCCAGAATTTTGGACATATTTTAAGATATTAATTATACATAGCAATAATTTATAATATGTATATATACTGTACTTTTTATTTCCTTCTCCCTCTCAATGGAATAAAGATAGGATTTACAATAAAGATGATTCTGGTTAAACATTAAAAACTACAATGCAACTGGAATCTCTTTTAAGTTACATTAAAAATGTGTAGACATTTCCTAGCCTACCCACATTTTCAGGAAATGATTATAGTGCACAGCTGCAATTTATGAGGTTCTGAGAAACATCAATGCTCTCCTAATAAGTTCTTAACAGTGATGTCAGTTCTAAAATTATAAATTTAAATTTAACGTAGATATTTTCAAAGGTAAATAATGGTAACAGGTACAGGGCAGTCACCTTTATTATTAAAGAAGGAAACCAACTAAAAATCTTTGGAGCCCATCTTTACTAGGTTAAAACCTAAGGTTGCCCATTGATGGGTCACTTTTCCTAGACCTTGGATGTGCAGAAAGGTATTTCACCATGGAAACCTTGGTCTTGATGCTTTCCATAAAGTGAACCATTTCAGTCTCTTCATGTAATTCTTTTATTGGCTGAGCAATTGAAATGTCAGGCTTTATGAACAGAAGTTAGTGATTTCTTATGGGTGATTAAACAGCCTTTCTAATGTATAAATATGAATGAAGTTTTATGCAATCTTTCTAACACATGTTTATTTCTTCATAATTTTCCCTTTGCATTTTAAAAATATTCTAATTATCACATTTTACTAACATGTTTCCTTAATCTTTAAATATTTATAGTTTTCAGAATACAATGAAATATCCTATATTGATGAGTTATATGACAGTAATTCTACCTATAGAAAAAATATGGTATGTACATTTGTACACAAAACAAAGCTCCTTAATACTAAAAATTTCAAAGGTAGGCAAGTTTTAAAAGGGCATTTTAGGCCTTAAGCCAAAACTGACATTCCACCTTTAATTATGTGAATATCAAAACGTATTTTAATGACAAATTATGAGAAAATCATGAAAACCATACTTTTAAAGGCAGGAATTACAAAATTGCCTTTTCCTTTATAAACTGTTCATGTCAATATCTTTAGACAATCATTCCCTTATGCTTTTATAATAATACTCTGCTTTTTTTTGAAGCTCATTTCATTCTATTATGACTTTCACAATCACATCTGTCAAGATCCCAACCCCCAACCCTCATATTTGTTGAAAAATCTTGGCACTCATAACAATTTTTCCAATCATCCTGGGAAATTTTAAAAGCCACATGGACAACTCATCCCAAATCTTGGCCTCTCAATCCTTTTCAACTCCTCATCTTCGGTGACCTACTCTTTGGGCATTCATTTTTCAAACACTGGAACTTGTCTTCCTGGAAATCATTTCCAATCTTTGTTATTTTAAGAATTCTGCTTCTGAGCACTACCATTATTTTTAGTATTTTAGTTAGTTAACTACAATACTAAACTTGTCACAACTGAAAACATCAATATGTTGATCTTTTTACCGTCTATTAGCCAATATAGAACTCTGCTTCCATCCCCAGTGGGTTAACTTTGTATGGGACATCTTCTATCCCTTACATTCATTATACCTACATCCCTTTTCTCTCTGCCTTTGCAGTTTACTTACTTGAACTTCAACAGCAGTCCCAATAGCCGCCTTTCTATAGCCCTACCTTCAGCACTGCTAGAGAAAAACACGAGAAATATTGACACCTTCATATAGTGGTTAGTAATCACTTATTTTGATAGGATGCTTAATATTTCTTGGAATTGTACCATATTCATTGTTCAAGAAACTTTCCACTCCTTTACACAATGATTTCAATCCTTTTGCATCGTCCCCAAACCAGAACTCAGAAAAACCCTATCCTCGGCACAGATCCATTTCCTTCCCACTTTCTCAGGTTACTCCACATTATGACCCCTCTAACCTTGGCAATTCCTTTTCCAGAAATCTCTTCCCACTTCTCAACTGATGAACTTTTATCATCCTTAAATTTCTGTCCAAATATTTCTTCCTCACTGAAAACTTATCATTTGCTCCAGAAGGAAGTGGATCTCCAAGTTTTTAGCCTAATTTTCCATCAACAGTATTTCTTTCTCTGTGTTTTCCATAAACACATTTATCTTTATAATAATATAGGATGATATTTATTTAGGTGATTATAAAATTAATGTCTGCCTCCACCAACACTGCTAGTTCAGCACTATGACACATAAGAGCTTAATACATCTTTGACAATGAATAACAATACTACAAACTCTTATCTGGCATGTGCAATGTCCCATATATTAACACATTTTTATATAGTAATCTCTTCATTTTATATATGAGCAGACTCTGGCCTGAGACAGTAACAAAGAGGTTGACACACACACTAATAGAAAAGTGGTTCCAGAGTTTATGGTCTAACAACACTAGATTACTCATGAAAGGATAAAGCAAAATTAGTACAATGTGGCTACTCCAAATACTATAAAATAGTTATGATGTGATTGAGCCCATATTTTTATAAACCCCAGTATAATTCTGGAGTAGAAAAACTGATATACACTAGAAGTTTAGGACTTTTTAGTTCCTTGGCAATTTGAACTTGAAGTGTGGGAGGGTACACACACATGGTTTTATATTCATCATATTCTTTAATTTCTTTTTCTGAGTAGGTACACAATAGCCTAAGGTGAGGTTAATATTAATGATAAAGAAAACCAAAGAGAAAATAAAAATTCAGGATATAGGTTGGGCATGGTGGTACATGCCTACAATCCCAACAACTCAGGAGGCTGAAGCAGGAGGATTACAAGTTCAAGGCCAGCTTGGGCAACCTAGTGAGACCTTATCCTAAGATAAGTAAATAAAAAGGGTTTGGGGTTTAAATCAGTGGCTAAAGAATTCCCGAGTTCAATCCCCAGTATTCAGAGGGAAAAAAAAAGGTAAGAATATAGGACATTGGTCTGTTTGGGAATTACAGTGAATCACTTTTGGTCTAAATAGCCCCACTGGACTGAAATAAAGGGAGGTGCTCAAAGACAACATGGAGAGCTAAGGACTGACTCTAGCCATTGTGACAAAGAAAATGCTGGAAAGGAAGAGTGTCATAATGGTGGAAGCAGTGGGGGGACAGTTATAGAGAAAGTGCAAAGTCAGTTAAATAATATCCCTTTTCCAGGTCTGTCTTAGTCCTGTTAAATTCTTTGCAGCAGAATCTACATAGCCTTCAAAATATAAGGAAGAATCACACTCATTATATTTCATTTTTTACCAACATTCTATAAAGTATTGAAGAACTGAATATAATATCTGATTCAATAATCAAGAGAAGAGGAAGCAATTTTCAACAAAGCCATCCTCCATGGGAAAAGAAACACACTTGAGAGAGTATAAGAAGGCTTTCAACTCAGTGGGAAGGGAATGTGAAAGCACTTCATTGAAGCTCATTGTAGCCTGTGCACAGTTTGCCTGCCAAGAAATGTTCATTCAATATAGGGAAATAAATTCTCATTCACTAATAAACACAGTCAAATTCAAAGTTGCTTTACAAAGTCAATGTCTATAAATATCTCATAAGTGGTTTATGTCTTAACACAGTTCCTCCAAATTATGTTTTATCACAAGGCTTTTTAAGTTATTCTATTCTTTCTTTTGACTCCAATTGTTCAAGGCACAATCATGTGCTCCTTGAATTATTCAGATTTCCATGCAAGATTATAATTCTTCATCCACTGAGATCTAGCAGTGTGGGATGTCTGATTTTGCAGGTTTTGTACATATGGATAAATAGGAAGTAAGAAGATCAATTACTAGCAGTGGCAGCCATCAGCACCCAATCCTCCTGTCAGCCAAGGCTTAAGTGTCGTCTCTTGACTTGAACATTGACCCAGGAGTCAGGAAAATAGCCCAGGGCTTGTATTTTCCAATAATGTACTGGAGACCTATGACAAGCTCACAGCCAAGTAGTAAAGCACTTCTTAACTCACAGGACCATCAAACAGGATTAAGTGCTTTGAAATCTATGGATAACAGGTGCTCCAAGGACTGAAGAGCTCACCAGGTCGCCTCTTTCCCTTCAGGTCACTCATCTCCATGCCCCCCACGCTAGGAGAATATTGATGAGAAGAATGACAGAGGACGCCCATGGCAACAAAAAGTGATGCAGGGGAAGCTATTAATTTCTCATATAGAGATGTTATGCTATGATGCTAAATTTTTCATAGTGATCTTTAAAAACATTAATGCATTTTATTTTTACAATTTTAAAACTCCTGAGAATCTCATTAAATAATAAAACTGGCTTTCATAGCCATGAGAAGATTCTCATTAAACAATAAAATTTGAATTCACAGATATTGTATTTGCTTTTTACAGATTTGCTTTCACATTAAAATTGCTCCTAGTTAAGTTTGCAGCCAATTTTAGGAAGTTTTTGAATGGTTTGAAGAAGCAAAATCACATAACTAGATAATAGTACATCCAAATAAGAACTTACATACTGAAGATGATTAAAATCAACATTTCAATAAGAAAATATGGAACTTAGAAAATGGTCTCTTAGCTAATAGAGATTGTTTCACAAATTCAATTACTTTAAAATCTATCAAAAGTTTTATGAAATGATTTACATTTACATTTCATTTTCATTTTCCATTTAAAAGATGATCAAGGATTTACTTGAAATAAAGCAACATAGTAAGATATCAAAATTTAAAAATTTCACTAATTTTAGAAATTTGCACTTCTTTGGCATTATAAACCACTTTGTATACCTGCAATATATCTATTTCTCTAGTTTTACAGTCTTCTCAATCAGTGGCTTTCCAAATTTTTTAACCAAAAGCTTTCATCTTTTTCTATAAAATTAAGAGTGAAGAATGTCAGTGCTTGCCAGTTCTGGAGATTGGGCTAGAGTCCAGGAGCTAACCAGAGAGAATGAAGGTCAACAGTGTGCAGATTTGTACTATGGGTACAGGGTATCATTCAAAATACATTCAGATCTCCTTCCTTCTTCTGTTTAACAATCCCAAGATGACTGTCTAGAAGTCTCAGGATTCTCCACATCTTGGTTCCAAATCTCAACATTACATGATAACCTTACCGGGCTTACTTCCATTGTCTTAGGTTTTGGGGAAGTAATCTCATTGAATATTCTTTTTTCTTGTAGGCAAGAGGGAGAAAATTAAAATGTTTATTTGTAATAGTAAACTAGTTTTTATACTGCTAGCTTATTTTTTCTTAAACAAAATGTAAAAGGTTTGTACCATTTTAAAATAGTTGGCACATCGTTGGATTTGTTTTAAGACATGTTAAAAAGCTTAGCAAACCTTTGCAAAAGAATATGTGTGTGTGTATTGACCTTTCCATTTCATTATAAAATTAATTTTTGTTATATGTAAGAAGAAAAATACAAGAGCAGACCTCACCTAAGAAAAAACCTAAATGTGGGAATAAATGTCTTTAAATGTTAGCCAAACTAATTTACATATTTTTTTCTAAATTTAGCTAAAAACAAAATATATAAATATAACTTAGTCTCGAAGCACACATGTAATGTTCAATGGGCAGCTTTGGACAATACCATACAGCTGCATCTTATAGCTGACATGATGGAGACTGTGGGGGGAACTACCCTGTACACACAGCACAAATCTGTACATTATTGACCTTGATTCTCCTGGATTCTAGTGCAGCCTTCAGGTACCAAATACTGCCATTCTTCACTCTTAACATTACAGAAAAAAGATGAAAGCTGAGGTTTATTTTGCATATACACCACATTGCTGTTTGCAGTAACAAAGACTAAGAATGTTGGAGACAGTTTACGGAGCAAACTATTTTTTATTGTATCAAATGAATATTTGAAAAAACAAGGTGCTTTAGTCAATCAATATATAATTATGAAAACTGATTTGTATATTTTGCTTGAAATGTATTTCAAAAAATGGTGTTCATTCAACCTGACAATAAAACTCAGATGTAAATATAGAATGAGAAGTTAAATTGAAAAGTAGTGCCAAATAAAAGGAAAAATATCTTCAAAATGTCCAGCTATTTGCTAATATGTAGGAAAAATAAAGATACCTTTATCTTACTTTGAACAAGATCATTAATGTCATATTCAGATTTGTCTTTCCTGTTTTTTTTTTGTTGTTGTTTAAGCCAGGCTTCACTTCTCTTATGTTAATCAACCTTGTATATGAAAAGGAAAATAACTCTTTACCAAACATCAAAAAAGAGCACCCTCAATAGTGGTCATAACAAAATGCCCCTGGATAACTAGTTTTTGCAAGGAGGACTTCCTGAGAAAGAATGTTAGGACATAAATTCCTTCCTCCAATCCTTCCCCATCTCCTGCCAACCAAAATAGGGCTGCCAAATGTATCTTTCTAAGCTGCACTTCTGGTTCTGTTGCTCCCTTTCTTAAAGTTATTTACAAATTTCCTATTATATGTGAACCAAATGCTAGGCACAGTGCTTATTACTCTGAATGCATCCGTTTTCTTAATTTTTGTAATAACTCTAGTAGGTTATATAAGACAGTCTGTCTTTCATATCTGTGGGATGTGTGCAAGTTACATGCAAATGCCATACCTTGTTAGATAAGAGATTTGAGCTTTCCCAAGATTATAGCATCCACAGTGGGTACTGGAATCTATCCCTGATGGATACTAAAGGATACTGGGTTATCCTCATTTTATTGAAGAATATAGTTTCTTCAAGGTCATATAACCAGTAAGTGGCAGAGAAGGATTCTCATCCCAGACTAGGAAACTCCAAGTCCATGTTTTTTAACTATCACTCAAAGCCTTGTCACCATGCCAGAACCCACTTCTTAAACATATCTCCCAAGATGTCTTCACATAAACCCTATACTCGGCCAAGGTTGGTTTGTCTGGTGTGTAACTCATAACCCAGAGCGTATCTCAGTTAATGCTATTAGTTTCCACACAATAGCTTTTGTGAGTATAAAAAGGTCACCACACTAAAGTCTTAAAAACTCTCAATTTTCTTATTGATCACAACTTGCCAACCATTGTAATTCTAAAATGAGAAAATTTTCTTCCTGTCTGATGTTATCTTTTTTTTGTAACATTCCTGAAAGATTAAAACCATTGACCTTCCAAGAATGGAAAAGCAATTCTTTTTGCCCAATATTTTCAAACTCCCCCAAGAAAAGTTTATTTTCTGGGAATATTTATTTGGCATTTTTCTGTTTCCTACAGTGTTATATTATGCATTTACCATAATCAGTTGACATCAGTGGTATTTTACTGATTTATTTAAAATTCCAGAAAAAGTTGATCTGAATTTATGTAGAAATTTAGTATTATTTGTACAAAAAAGACTCAAATTAAATATTATATGTTTAGGCAAATAATGACCTGATATCATACTTCAGTGTTACCAGCATAATGTATTAATTTAGAAGTCTAGGAAAAAGTGACTACAAATTATCACAATATAAAATATTGGGCTGGGATAGAGTTTAGAGGTAAACCACTTGCCTAGCATGTGTGTGGCCCTAGGCTTGATCCCCAGAACTGCAAAAATTTATTTATATATACACATATGAATATGTGCATGCAAATGTGTGTGTGCGCCTTTACAACTTATCAAGGAAGTATATGCAAATAAATGAACATGGTTGAGTAAATGCAGTTTGAGAAAATGTTTATGCTCCATGTGCTCCATATGTTGGGACTAAAATAATGATACTAATATGTCCTATGTCTTCATATATAGATTATATAGAATTTAATTCTCATAGCAGCTTCTACAGCAGTATCATTGCAACTGCTCTTGCACCTCAAGAAAGGAATTTCAAAGAAATTTAGTCATAAAGACTAAAATAGACATTAATAAAATGAGGGGAGAAATAGTGAAGTGTAACAAAACTATAGTCAGTTTTTTGGGGAAAACTCCATATCTTCATACCTGAAGGTATGAAGATCAACATTAGATTCAGATCAACATTAGAATCTGCAGTATATTCTAAATATGCTGCAAACCAATAAGAGTTAGCAAAACATATACAGATGATCCACAAAAATATCAATACAAAATAATCAAACAAAATATATACCAGGCTCAAAAGGAGGAGGAAGAGAAAGGTAATAGTAGCAACTTTCGACTCAACTGTAAAATTTCCTTAAAAAGAAAATCAGAATGCCAAGTTCTGCAGACAGATCCAGGAAGACAAGCATAAAAAAGGTATTCAATGGATTTAGGGACCATGAGGTCAAGGGTGATCTTTTCCAAAGCATCAGTGAAGGTCAAATCAGATTTCAGTACATTGAGAAATGAATGAGAAAGAAAATGAAGACAGAGAAATGAAATTCTTAAAAAGCTTAGGTGATCCAGGACAAGACGACGATTGCAATAGCTGAAACTAGAGGCATGCTCAAAGTAAATTTATTCGTTTTTTTAGTTGATGTTCTTATTGTAGCCGAATCTTGAGCTGTCTATTAAGCTGAGAAATAGCCAGAAAGAGTGGGAAATTTCCCTAAAGAAAGAGAGAAGACAAATGACAGAGTGGTGCTCTAGAGAAAGCATTCAATTGCACCAATATGAAGTTTAGCCTTGAGCAAATAAGTAACAAGAATGACTTAATTTTTAAATTAATATGTATAAAAGGAAACTGGGCATGCATATATGTGAAGATATTCAGTAATATTAAAGACCAAAATAAGGGGCAGGGAGTCCAGCAGAAGATGAAGGAAAAATTTAGATAGGGCATTGGGAAGATAGAAGCAAATGTCATCCACCACTTATTTTATTCATGTAAAAACAGATTATATAAAACTAAATTAAATGTGGGCCATCATGCCTTTAAGGAGCTCATACTCTATCAGGAATACTGAAACAAAATCAAGATAACTGAATGCTTTTATCCATTTTTTCTCAGCATATACATATTTTGTTCTTTTCTCCTTTCATTTTTTTAATTATGTTTTATGATCTGTCTTTTTACTTTTTATGATTTAAATCTGGAATGTCCTCGAAAACCTCAAGGGCGGAAGGCTGTATCTCCAAATGCAACAGTGCTCAGAGGTGGGGCTTTTGGGAAATGTTTGGTTCATTAGGGCACTGACCTCAGTGCATTAATCTATTGAGCAATTTGCGAATGGACTATTAGGAGGTGGAAGAAAGTGTAGGAGGTGGAACTTACTAAAAAGGAGTGGGTCTTTAAGCCCGTGTCTTAGGCAACCCTCTTATCCCCAAGCTCCCTTCTCTCCCTCTCTGATTTCCAGATGCCATAAGCTGAACAATTTTCCTCCACCATACCCTCAGCCATGATGTTCTGCCTCATCTCACCTCAGGCCCAAATCAAGGGATACAATCAGGGACTGAGACCTCAGAAACCTTGAGCCAAAATAAATGTCTCCTCCTTTATGATGTTTTTGTCAGAAATTTTAACTACAACAATGAAAAGCTGACTACTGCCCCAACTCTGTGAAGAAAGGACATAAAGCAGCAATATTTGCCAGAGTACCAACATTAAGCTCAGGCTTCCTTCCACAGCTTAGCATCGTGAGTTCCCTAGCAGTCCATCAATGGCTGTGGTTGGACTAAATGCTTGAACAAGGTGGGAAAGAGTGTAAGCCATTAAAGTCATTCTACTTTTCCCATATTCAAATGCACTCCACCTTTAGGAAAAGCATTGCTCCACTCAATAATGCAAAACTGACTTTTGTCATACAGCCAAAATATTTCAAAGATGGATAGAAAATCAATCTTAGCAATCTTTCTCAAAATGTTTCTTTAAATATGTAGCATAAAAAGTTAGAAATTAAAAAGGTAAAATTTTGTATTTTATATTTTTTAATGACATTGCTGATTATCTTGATGCTAATCTGATTAAAAGTTTCATCTTTTAAATGTATTTGAAAATATCCTAACAATGGTAGTCAACATTTATTTTGAATAGTTTATAACAGCTTTTGATTTTCAGCAATAAATGTAGAGAAAAATGAAGTTATCAGTTATGATGAAAACAATATGTTTTTCTAAAACAGCATGTTTTTTCATATATGAAGCTAAAAGAAGCAATTTTATCACATATTCTGTGGTTTTAATTTTAATTTCTTGGAACTAAAATCACTTGCCCAAATTCTAAAGAGATTATAATATAGCTAAGGATAATTACAACTTTCTTCTCTGTATTTAATTATGTTTTCTTCTAAAAAATAAACATTGTTATTCAATTAACTTCATTTTATGGTTGGCACATTACAAAGAATCACTGAGGCAGAAGAAAATGTCAAAAGGGGCATAGAGGTGGTCAGGGAACCCAGAGCACACAGTACTCAGTCAGACCCAGTCAGTTGCTCCTTTATCCTTACAGAAATGGCTTCAACATGTCAATATTTCTCTCTTTAGGGAAAAACAGGGTGTATGATACACTTACTTCTGGACTATGAAGTAACAAAGTGTATAAATTCATTTGGCTGCTCAGAGTGACAACTTGAATTTGCTTAATATATGGTTACTTTCTCTGAAATTAAACAATTAATAAGCCACAGCTATGTGAATCATAAATTATTCATACTTACTATACCAATGAATGTTAATCAATTATAAAGATACAGAAATTAAGACCAAGAGTCAAACATAACCTTTCAATATCGAGACTCTGCTAACCCAATCTCTTTAAACATATTTGATTTGTATAATAACATCAATATGCACAGCTATGCCTGCTGCCCAAGTTTCCAACAAAATAACCAATTTATGAGTATACATATGCTGTCAAACAGTAACAAGAAATACTCATCACAATTCTGTAGTCTTTGACTAAAAGAGCTTATTAGAGTTCTTTCAAATTATTGTACCTTATCAAATATTTAGTATTAACTCTCCTGGCTTCCCAAAGAATTTGAAGCACAGTGAAAAGCATCTTTAGAATCCTTTCATAGTCTGAATACCAATAACCTTATACCAATACCTATAGAATTACAAAAGCAAAAACATCCACGTGTACAATAGCCCAAGTCAGTCAGTGGTGACACACTGCATCACCAACAGACCTCAGGTTCAGCAACAAACTCCTACCTACAGTTATCTAAAGAGAATTTGACACTCAACACCTAAGGCTTCTAGATTATGCAAGGACCCATTCTGATTAATGTATTTAAAATAAGTCAGGGAAAAAGCTATATTTCCTGGTCTGCAGTTTTACCCAGAGTAAAGCAACAGAATATTAAGAGTATATTGATGGGAAATAGAGACTTAAATGGGAGAATGAAATTAATCAGAATATGAAAATTGGAATAGTCAATTGGTTATAGCTATCAGTCAAATGTTAGTGACAAGTATTACCTGGAAATAGGCTTGAAACTGTTCTTTTATTGATGCTTTTCTGAAATAATGAGCTTCTTTTCCAACCCAATAACAGGAAAGGGCCATTGACAAGTATCATTGAATGTCCCATTTCAGCATTCCTTCGAAGCTAGAGGAAATGCAGAAAGTAGGTTTATACTGTGAGGAATTAAAAACACATGTGTCTACTTTTTCTGGGTCTTTAGTTATTTTTATCTTCCAACCCCCCCTGACCATTAGTAGGGATACACACCTATTCTTTGAATTGATGTGCTGTGTGGTTAAATCAACAAGATAGCAAAAGTAGTATTTGAAAATGCTACAATGGAGATATAGAATCTTTTGCTGTTTGGGGTAGGTGGGGAGCACTCTGGCATTCAGACAGTTCATCACTAATCCTTCTCATTCAGTAGGCAGAAAACTGCAAAACCTGCAAAACACACTCTCAATTTGAAAAATCACAAACTGCAATTGTCTTTCTTATAAAATCAATCAGCAATGATCTTCAGAGTTCCTAAATCTCACTGGCACCATGCTACATGCTTTAAGAAATACAGAAAACTATCAAATACAATAACCGTAAAGTAGCCTGCAAGTTACTTAAAGATAAATTTCTATTACTTCAAAATAATAATACTCTACAAAAGGATATTATACGTAATAAAGGGTGCTATAGATAAAAATGCTACTCTGAAAATACAGACAGGATAGATTTCAACAATGACCACAATAGTAGCCTCAACTTGTTCAAAATGCAGAATCTCAGGCCCCACCTGAGACCTACTGAATCAGAATCTGCATTCTAGCAGATATACCCAGATCTTACGATTTACATGTATGTTCAAGTTTGAGAGGTCCTGTCTTAGGCATTTTCATAGGAAAGATGGCTTTGAAATTAGTTACTAAATTAATGATCAGGCTAAAAAAGAGAAAATAGTTCAGAAAACTTTAGACAAGTAGTCAGGGAAGAACAAAAGTATAGCTAGAAAGGATCTGAGATGTTTCAGGACGAGTTTAGCTTGCCCATTTAGCTAGAACAAGCACTTTATTCAGAGTAGTAAAAATGAAATCTTAACAAAGATAGGGTCCAGGTAAGGGCCTGAAAAGTAGGTGGAGGAGCAGCCACTGAGGAAGTATAACCAGAGGAGTGTTTGTATACTATGCATGATTCCAATTCAGAATCTCCCCCTTCAGATCTGAAGGACCCACCCTTAGCTGCCATAAGCATGTTTGCTGGTGCATTGATTATGTCTCTGAGAATAGCCCTCAGCCAAAAGGATCTGCTTCAGTCAACTTAATACCCTTTTCCTAGAGGCAGCCCACATCCAATGGATGATTGATGGATTGGCCTCCCGGTCTCAATTGGAGTCCTCTCTGAAAAACCAACCATTTCAGTTTCAGAGTTTGCTATAGCATTCTAGATGAGCATTCAGATGGGTTATCTGGAACAGATGCATCTCCTTTCTCTCTCTTCTTAATCCTAGTCTTCACATTTTCTCACAGGTGTTGTCTCAAGAAAGAGTCTCAATAGATTCCCTGCACACAATTCTTCATATCAAACTGTTTCCAAAAAATCAGATCCAAAATCAAAATTTTAATCAAATCAAAAATTTACATCATTACTATGAAAAAGTCTTAGTTCAACACATAATTTTGTTCTAGAATTATAAATACTTTGATCACTATATTAATATGCTTTAAAAACTCAACTAGTACATATGGCTCTTAAATGTGGAGAATATATTGTATTGATTTTTTTAAATCCATTTAAAAAAGTACAGATCTGAAGCCAAGTATGGTGGTGCATGCTGTAATCCTAGGTACCTGAAAGGCTGAGGCAAGAGGATCACAAATTCAAAGCTACCCCGGGAAATTGAGTGAGTCTCCGTCTCAAAATAAAAAAGTGTGTGTGTGTGTGTGTGTGTGTGTGTGTGTATATATATATATATATATGAAAAGTACTAAGGATATATATAGCTCAGTGGTAAAGTGCCCTGGATTCAATCCTCGCAAAAAATAAAACATCAAGAAAATATATGTATATACACAAACATATGTATACACAGATAAGTACATAAGCAAAACATTTTATGAATAAACAACACCTTTTATTTGAAAATCATTTACATTAAAATTTATCTGATGTATAAGAAGCAAATCAAAAAATTTAGAAAAGCACTTATACACTATGAAGTTCTTATTTCCAAGTTTTAGTCCTGGCCATTATTCATAACAGCTCTTTTTCCAATCTCTGACAGTACTTGGAACACAGTATGTATTCAATCAATGTCAGTTGACTTGATGAATAAATTAATCACAACATTTATGTAGGTATATTTATTTAATCCTCCCAATAACGTCTAGTATAGTGTCCATTACAACAGGAAGCTAAATACACACAGAACAACCTAAGTTTTCAAAACCATAGATTCTCAGGATTGCTCTAGACTTCCTAAACTATCAACTGTGAGATTTTATCACTTCTCAAAACTAAATATGAATTAATTTCTAAGAAGCTCCCAAGGATGCCAATGAGTAGGGGTTCAAACTAGAAAGAATGAGGTTTAGAGTTAGACCGGTGACTCTCTACATTTATGAAGCTCTTCGGGAGATTCTGGCATATTTACTCAGATTCTTTAATTCACTCAGGTCTACTCCCAAAGATTCTGATTCAGGTAGTCCAGGACAGGGTGTGGGTACTGATGTGTTTCTTACTTATGTACCTGGAGTTGACAGCCACTGTTACAGGTTATATTTAAGTAACTTTCTTGTACTTGCATTCTTACACTTTTTTTGGACTGCAACCAACACACATTTCTCAACAAAATTGTAATTGCTCTCATGATGAGTGAGAAATACAGGCATAGTTAGCTACATGGCATGACATTAGTTTTTCAACATCATGCAGCCAGCGGTAAAGCGCAAAAATTTCAGCTGAGGTCTCAAGCCACTAGATGCCGCTGATGTGTCTGGAGGCCTAGGAAGTGAATTCTACAGAACTATAAAGGCTTACATCTTGGAAAATAAAATGCTGTTACTATGGTGACCAGCTGAGATTATGGATAATGAGAGTACCATGTTTTCCACTCTCTGAGGAGCTATTGTTCTCCTCATATTCCTCTATGCTGAACATTACTGACCTTCAAAATGTATCAAAATCATTGGTACTTTCCTTTCTAAAATAAAGGATATTTCATTCAGTACTTTTGTGTGAGTCAGCTGCACACATCAGTTATTCGCACGTACAAACACACACAGAATATGGAAAAGAACCATTATTCAATACATTTTTTAATTTAGGTACATAGGAGAGATTGATGATCCTAACAGTACATGATTTCATAGTTTCTACAACTTTATGTGATATTCTTTAAAGTTCTCCATCTACCAAGACAGTGGAATTGAAGGAACCAACACAGGATATGTCATCTTTGTAATAGCACTAAATATCTAGTTAGGAATAACTGTAAACAAAGCATGTTTTCATTGGCACTGAGGTACAAAAGATTTTTAGTTTAAAGCGAATTACAAAATAGACACAAGCACTTTTATTCTAAAGCTAATAGTGGATAGGAAAAAAGAGTCAGGTAAGTAAAAATTATTTACATAAAACAGTTTCAAATAGATGTTGAAAGATGCTAAGAGGATAAATTATAGTACATTTATTATTTACTAACTACTTGATTTAATAAGTTTTTAATTTACCATCTTTTCCACAGGAAATCTGTGAAATTGGTGTTTCTATTTATAAACTTTTAGAAAATTATATATTAAAGAAACTTTGAATGGATATTATGTCCTACAAAATTACCTCACAAAAAATTTCCCCAAAATAGCTTGAACTTGCATAGCCCAAAGAAATAAAAATTAATACATCTCAATATTCAAGCAATGAAAGAATTAATGACCAGATTTTTCATGTCAAAAGTTTTTTTATAATAACTAATGAATTGAAAAAGTAATAAATATGTCAGCTTTCATAATATATGATGGGTTCTCATTATTCCAAAAAACCATACCTCGTTACTCCTTTCAAAAACTATCACTGAGATACTTAAATCTGAAATGAATTTGATACACCATTTCCTTGGGCCTAGTCTCCATGGCATTAAATTATTCCTAGAAATAATAAAGTAGTATGTAGATTTTTAACAGTAGTTGCATTTTTAAAAAACAAATAGTAGGTGAAGCTGACAAGAATATCTGGAAATAAATGTCAAGAGACATTGTTAGAATACTAACCTGTTATTTGAGTCACAGTTTTCCAAAATACAGGAAATTCTGAAAGTGCAAGTGTGGCCACTCCCATCCAGCTGTCACTTCCATGAAAATGTAAAGAGATGTTAAGGGACTAAAAATGAGAGTGTTATAATACCCCACAGTGTGTTTTACTCTCTAACTTCCTACAACTATAGTAAAAAAGTACCACAAAGCTAGTTACTGAAAGCAACAGAAATTTACTATCCCCTAGTTCTAGAGTCTAGATGTCTAAGATTGCCATGCTTCCTCTAAAACCTGTAATCTTTTCTTGCCTCTTGCTAGCTTCTAGTCATCTGCTAGCAATTATTGGCAGCCCTTGCTCTGCGTTTACATAACTCCAATCTCCAACTTCATTGTCACATGCTCTTCTCTTTCAATGTCTGTCTTTGAGTGGAGTCTTAGTATGTTAAAGCATGGTCTAATATAGTATGATCTAATCTTTAATCACATCTGCAAAGACACTTTTTTCAAATAAGATCATATTATTGAGACAGGAGGCTCATGAGTTCAAAATCAGCCTCTTGCAAAAGCAAGGCCCTAAGCAACTCAGTCAGACCCTGTGTCTAAATAAAATAAAAAACAGGGCTGGGAAGTGGCTCAGTAGCTGAGTGCCCCTGAGTTCAATCTCCCTCCCCACAAAAAGATTACATCGTGAGGCCCTGGGAGTTAGAACTTCAGCATATCCTTTGGAATCTGGGTGAGCAATCCAACCTACAACTCTCTCAACAATACCAGAAAGTACATGGTAGAGCATCAGATCTTTTACATTTCTCTTTCCTTCTCTTTGCAAAGTTTTGTAGAAAGTCATAAAATTTAAAATAGCTACCAACAGCTTTATGATGCTGTACTACAAGCATTAAAAATGAGCTCCAATAAGTAAAAAGTAGGATAGATGAGTGACCCAAAGAATGCAAAAGGTTGTCTACGGTCTCTTCTGACATTACCTGAAGACAAAAACGTACTTAGATCATACAATTTTAAGCATATTGACAGTTTTTCCAGTTGTCATTGACAATTAAACAATTACCTGATATTCACTGATAATGAATGACAATTATTTTGAGAAAATTTCTAATTCTAATAATTTCAGCTTCATATTTAAGGAATATAGAACATACATATACCTCTTTCTTATGCCACATACAAATAAATGAATAAAAACAAGTTTATAAATCTTCAGATTAACCACAAAAACTTCTAGTCCTTTACATTCCTCAACCAAGGGTGTTCTAGGTGTATTTAAGCAATGTAACTTTTTGAAGCTTTCAGTATGTATTCCTGTCAAATTCTCTTCCAACACTATACTAAAGAGGGAACACCAATGACTTCCAAAGTCTCAAAAGATAAAAATGCACTCATCCATTCCTTCCATTCTTATCCTTCATAACCAATAATATTCCATATTATCCCAGAAAATAATTGCTTGAACTTTCATAGCTCAAAGAATAAAGCAAGAGAAAATTTAAGAAAAAAATTGATGACTAGATTCCAGACATTGTGATAGGTCCTGGATTTATACAGTCCTTGGCTTGGCAGTGATACTAGGTTATAGTTTATATGTGCTAAATACTAACTAGACTCTCAAGATTTCCCAGGTACTAGAATATGCAGTCCTTTGTATTAGAATTTAAGGAAGAATGCAAAGGACCTTGCAAAATACCTATTTCATAAGTTGTATTTTTATAAGTTTTTCCCAACATTGATGCTAATATAATTTTCTTTTGGTTTTCAAGGGTAACTGACTGCTATAAGGGCATGTATGAAGAGCTGAGAGCATGGTGGTGCATTACAAGTATGAGATCAGCCTGGGTAACTTGATGAGACCCCGTTTCAAAATAAAAAATGAAAAGGGGTGGAGACGCAGCTCAGTGGTAGAAAGCCCCTAGGTTTAACCCCCTGCACGCCCCCCAAAAAGGTGTTTATATGAGAAAAGAAAACCACCAAATTTCCAACATTCTTTTAGCAGTCACTTCTATGTCTTGCCAGTACCTCAAATTAAACTTATTCAATACTAAACTTATTATCTTCATTCTCTATATTTGTATGCTACTGATTTTTCTTGTTGATACAATCACTTCATCATCACTCAGGCTCAAAATCAATCTTTTCTTCTTTAAATAACATCCTCTTTATAAGGCTTCTCATTCACCCTTCAATTTTAAATACATAACATTTTTCTATTCCCCATTCCTTGTTTCCAAAGACATGACTTTCCTTACCTCTCTTAGAATACCAATTTTTTAAATAGTCTCTCAAATCGTGTTTCCAGAGTATTTATTTCATAGAAGCTCACATCTGATCATGATCTCTCCTTAAATAAAAATCTCTCCTCTTGGCCAGAGGATAAAGCCCTTTGTCCAGCATTCAAGGTCTTTCATAATTGTTCTCCTATCTCCATTTCCTATCATCCTAATGTTCAACATATCCAGAGCACTATGTTCAAATTAAAACTGCTGTTAACCTGAGCATTCCCAACCTATGATGCTACTTATACTGGTTCCTTCATAAGAATGCCTTCATTTCAATAGTCAAATTTTATTCAATTATAATACTTTATTATATGAAATGAGCAACTGAATTGATTATTGCAATTATAGACTTCCAAATCCTTCAAAACTCAGCCATAATATGTCAAAGATATGTTAAAAGACATACAATCTTTCAAAATTCCATAAATTGAGTGGTTTTTTTCCATATCTGATGTCTCCATTATTAATAGGATAAAAGTGTGAATGTAGATTCTGATATTTTATAAACTACTTAATACATTCCTCTTTGTATAAGGTAGATTACAAATATTATCACACTACTCTTACAACATTCCGAAAAATTCTTTAAGTACAACAGAGAGAAAGACACAATTGGTTAGCAGTTAGATTTCCAATTATTTTGCTCACACAATTCTTCATCCATTAGCTCATATATTTTCATATTTAATATGTTCACAGAAGAAATACACACTTGGTGTGAAGCAGAAAGAGAAACTAAATCTCCAGTTATATACTCTTAGGAAATCTTACAATTCACCTTTGCTACAATGAGAATTATTGCTATTCTGGAGATCAGTGCTCTGTCTCATGTGCTTGTGGCAAAAATTTGCTCCCAGAATGTGGGCTCTCTGTTCACTTCATTGATAGTTTCTCTTGCTGAGAAGCAGCTTTTTAGTTTAAGTCCATCCCATTTATTGATTCTTGCTTTAATTTCTTGTGCTATAGGTGTCTTGTTAAGGAATTCGGGGCCTAATCCCACGTGATGAAGATTTGGACCTACTTTCTC